>OX637547.1:2687563-2948311 GCA_951800025.1 Oligia strigilis
TTATTCTGAACAAACTAACTATATTCATTGTGATGTTCGCTGGGATGCTTAATAAAACACACTTTGACAGATACATAGGTAAGGTAGCATAAACGGAATCCAGAGACGTCTGATGTCGGCTACGGCCGGTAAGTGACTGACATGTCAAACATGTCAATGCTTTCCGCATACACTACATCCCTCCTTTATTTTTATTAAATTGAAATGTTGAATTGATTCTAATCGCCCATTCGAAAAGGTAGTTTTCGTATGGAGAAGAATGGGCAAGAAACTCCATCGTTACTCTTTTAAAATGTTTTACAAGTTCTTATAAACATAATATTTAATTATATGTGAAGACGATGCACTCAATTCTGTGATAGATACATCGTGCTCACATATTTACAAATATTGTAAAAGTAGATGATTTTCCTAGAACTTTCGCTTTGATAAATCCAATTTAATGGAGTGTTACATATGGTTTCCTCATGATGTTTTCCGGTTTCCTCACGATGTTTTCCTTCGCCATATAATGGATGTCCAAATGCGTCCAATTTAATGGATGCCCATTGCGTCCAATTTAATGAATCACATGTCTTCGAAGTATTGGTTCTCAGACATGCCGGTTTCCTCACGGTGTTTTCCTTCACCGTTGATGAACAGTGGTGATGAGTGAAAATACACAAAATGCCTGCCTGGTTTCAAACCCACGAACTTAGTCGGGCTAGACCATCACCACGGTTGTGCTGAAATTAAATGCTATTATTATGTGTATGTGCCTACGTGTGACATGGTGAGTGATCTTGTCTGTTCAAACTGTTAAATAGCAAGGTGTATTATTCTTTTGACAATATTTAAATGACAAATTTTAATTATACTTTTTAACTTAATCCAATATAAGCTCATGTTAAGACATACTAAATAATTTTGAGTATTGTTGTATGTTTTTTTCCACATGACATTATAGAACCTTTGATATTTTGTATGCCTTTTGGCGGGGCACAGCTCGGATCTTATGTATTTATAACACCTTTTGTATGTACCCTGTGTTCACGAAATAAGTGGATTTGAATTTGTTTCCGTCGCTGTTTTTATAGGTGGTAGGTGAGTCGTTGAATTTAAATCACACTGATCTGACACAACTTAACTTGTTTAGTAAACAATAATTATTGAGATCTTCTATTATTTTACATCTGTCATTGTGGTTGTGTCCTTACACCTCCTACCTAATATATATCTTACTTCGTTTCTTTCCATATTCACGAACCTACCTTTAGATTCAACGCTTGTATTTCTATATTATGGTCCCAACAATTGCCATGGAATTTGAACCTTATCATGAAGGTATGACATTAAGTTTTGTGTTCCCAAAATTGATAATTATCTGAGAGTCTGAATTCGAATATACTGAGACTTCTAATTACTCAGTTGATTAGATCATCCAAACAGTACTAAAGAGCTTTCCATATTTCGATATAACTAGGTACTACAGTAACTTAGTATTCCAGTACTAAGCCATCTCCAAACATCGTTTATTTATATCGTTAAATAGATAATATAATGGTTCTAAGCAGTAGGTAAGGTATACTTGCAGATGTATAATTTGTTTGAGATCCCTATCACATAGTTTTGAATATTTGCTGTTTATATGTGACGGATACTTTGACAAATTTATACTTTTGCTATGTTTTTGCTGTTGTAATGTTTTATTATTTTTAAACAGCGGATGTGTCTATGCTTAGATTTATTTATAGTGTTCAATGTGTGTAATGTGATTTACCTGAGTTTAGATTGGTTCAAGGGCCAGTGTTGGTATTAACTTAATGACAACAATGATGTTGGCATGTGCCTAATACACATCATGGAGTTTGTATATGTGTCCCAGTATTTATAGAATAATTTTTCTAGACAGATGTCACATTCATAAACGTGCTTGTAATTCTGATCGTTTGCCTGTGCGGATGCACAATATATTTTGGAGTCTAATATGGTATTTTATTGACTAGTCCACGGAATTACCACCAGCGCGTATCTACCTATTTCTGTGATTATTCTTCCTTTAATTTTTTTTTTTTTTTTTTTTTTTTTTTTTTTTTTTACCGATTGAACAATAATAGATTTAGAAGATATTTATGAGTCAATGCGATTTTTTTTTTTTTTTTTTTTTTTAGGGTTATTGTTAATTTAGTAGTATCATTAGGTACTTTTAACCACTTCAATACCTATTAGGTACTACTTGACAACATTTCCGGTAGGTAGTTCAAGAAGTTTAGTCTGACAAAAGTTGTAATTTTGCCTGTTGGTTAGTTAATTACCATAACATTGAATCATCAAAATAATTTATAATCGTATCATGTTCTAGAATACTGGGTTGTCCTGGTGATGATCGCTGAGCGAATTGACTGCCCCTACATTAGGAAATGCTGTAGCAGACATGTATAGCCAGTGCACTTAGTTTTAATTGACATTGACATTATTATCTTAATTTTAATTCCATTACCTTTTTAATTTTGTATTCGTTAATTTGTTTTATTTCTATGCATTGAAATTTTATTCTGTGGTAGTAGGCATTGTAATATTTTAATTTCATATGGGTCTTGCCTGAATTAAATGAATTTTATTTATTTATTTTTTTATTTTAAAGCTGCATCCTAACCAACTTTCTTACGGATGCAGCCGAATAACAGTATTTCATATGGGGCGACTGCCCACCTGACCTCCAGAACCCAGCCACTGGGTAATACAATAGGTACCCCTTGGCAAGACTGGTTGTCAGATTTTCGGGCTTCTACCCGTAACGACTGTCAAAGATCCACGAATGACATCCGGGACCAACGGCTTAACGTGCTTTCCGAGGCACGGAGGAGTCTCGGTATGTAAAGATGGTCACCCATCCACAGACCAACCGCGGCAAGCATAGCTTAACCTGATCAGACGACCTGTGCGGCTGTTATTATTTAGGCCTACTTGTACCCCTACTACCTACTGCGTAAGCAATACTTGTACGCCTGGCAAGGCAGCACATAGTGACATATTTTTTCCCATCATGGGCCAGTATGGTATATCTATGTGTACAAATAAATATATTTTAATTTGAGTTTTAACTAATCTTCCATCAATATAGACTGACTTCTAATGTGACAAACAATACAAAAGATGGTGCCAATCTCATACTGAAGGTATCAATACTTTCACACAGACCATTGTAATACTAGTAACAGGACCTCACCTAAGGCAGTATTATCAACTTTGTGATACTTAATTATGAATTATAATCTCATAACCACATCACGCCTGTACCTATGTTTGAATAGGTAAGCAATCTTTATTGTTATAAGTACATTATTGTCTTGGTTTCACATAATGATACATGGCACCTGTAACTTAGTGACCTTTGATAGTACCACAAAACTCCAACAGAAGAAGGGAACTTCTCTTCTCAAACAAAATTGATTTACCGATTCATCATATCATAAGAAAATATTATGTCATACTAATTCATGTTACAGGTGAAAACAGTTTTACTAAACATTTTGTTCATCTATCTACCCTTATGGAATCACTGGTCCCCAAGTCACAGGCTATAACCTAGTTTGGGTGCCAGGAGATAATACTCAATGCACTTTATGTTGTACCATATTACTGTACTTGTAACCTTTATGAACATTTTACTGGAAATAAACATTAGTATTATTATTTTTAGTGTCTTTTTTTTTCTCACCTCTTAGGCTGGTTTTAGCTACATTTACGGGCTAAAGTCAAGTAAATGCAGCGTATGGTGTGTATTAGAGTGTTTTCTTCCTCTAACTGTATGAATTTCCTAACTATTCTGCAGGTGTTTAAGATGGCAGCTTTCTGTTGTTATTATATTATTATTAATTAATCATTGCAATAACATCAAACAGCAGTTTACTGTTATTGTGACTTTTTATTTTCACTTTGCCCCTATTTTATTTCAAAGTATGTATACTTATTATTTTAACTGGTTGGTAGGTACTAGTACCTAATTATAGTAACAATTACATAGCTTTTGTCTTTCCCATAGTCTGTTGATACCGATCTAAATTTAGATCGATATTTATGTCACCCTAGAACTCAGGTACACATGTTAAGCATTATCAGCAGTACTCATTAGTTACTTATTCCTACGCGCAGGAAATTTTCCTCTGTGGAACGGGTCTACAATATGAGACTTTTTACTACCATCAAGTACCTAATAACCCATTTTTTTTTTTGCATTGTTTATGTTTAATAGGTATTGCAATGAATACATTCGTTTGGGTAATTCTCCCAACATGGAGAAGAGTAGCTCGTTTAATAAATTTCAAGTGCCCTCTTCCATTTCCTCCAACTAGTGCCGACAGATGTCGGATCGCCTTCGCAATCAAAATGGTCTTAGTTGGGAAGTGTGGATGATGCATGAGTCATTTTGCAGCTTGCATTAAAATGTATTGACTCTTATTTTTGCGTGGCTTTTACTGAAAATCAGTAACAGTATTACAACTGCATGCCCTATTATATTTTTGTAAGTACTTATTGCTTGAGTCATTTTTTTGGGGCGACCTGTAACAGGATTTTGAGACTCATATGCGTGTACGCCTTTTATCTTTTATATAGATAACAGTATGCGTAGCCATAAGGTACTTGTTAGTATTTGCGTGGCCTTTTATCTTTTATATAGATAACAGTAACACTACTGCGTAGCCATAAGGTACCTGTTAGTATATGCGTGGCCTTTAGACCATTTCGGATTCAGCATGACCTTTGACTTATGTGTAAGTATGACTAACTAAATATACTGAATAACTTTATTCAGTAGCGTTACTTTACTATTATTATGGAAATTGACTGATAATAACCTTTATCTATTAACATATTAGGTTTATTAACTGGTTGGCAGTATGTAATGGACTGCGATAGGCTGAGTTGATTGATTGAAGCCATTATTGATGCTTACACTAACATTTCCCGGTCTTTTCTCACATTTATCCGTTATGCATGGTCGTATTGAGAATAGTATTTACGTGACCTTGATATTTCTGTGTCGAAATGTAAACAATTGATCCTGGCAAAACCAGTGACCTGATTAAAATAGTATCCAATGATTTTGTTTTATTTTTACAATAGGTGGGTATGTAGGTTATTTACAACAGAAAAGTTAAGTATGTCCAAGATTTATGATAATAATTGATTATTATTTTTTTTTTTAAATAAGAAGCGTGCAAATAACTCAATTATCTTGTTATTTAAATGAGAACACTTACCCAATAACAATAATTTACTGTTTGCATTCCAGCACATTGAAATAATTGCGTACTATTCAGGCATAGCCCTTTGTTTTGTTGTAACACTTGTAACCAACACTTACTGCATGGCCTTTGTAACATATACGCAATGATATTATATTCAAGGGGTAGATATGGCACTAGCGGGCGCAAATTGTTGCAGGCAAATTTAGACAATATTGTTGTAGTTTAATTTAGTCCGCTAATAGCAGCAAGCAACACAATACATATAGCTATCTCTTTCTGTGTCATACGTTCCGCATTGTCTATCGCAGTAACTACTTTGTAATAACAACGCAACAATACAGAACGTCGGCGTCGCTCAGTATGAACGTAGCGTATCTTTCCTTTATAATATCATTGCATTTACGCTTATAAGTTGTTTACATCAATCGAAGCAGAATTTATTTTTCGTAACTTAATCATACGAAACTTAGGTAACAAAGCAATCATTAGATGTAACCTTTTACCTTGGTAACGATTTATTTACGTAGGTAGGTAGGTACAGCGTGACTACGTTCTGTTTTTACTTTAGTATCCAACTATTAACGATCCTTATCGAAATATAGTCGCTTAACTGATCGTAAACAACTATCAACGTGCATTATTTTTCAGCCTGCATTCTTCCTCTTTTTTTGGTAGCTGTTTTCAGCACTTACTTTTATCCTCGTCGCCACTTGTGATGTTCGCTGGGATGCTTAATAAAACACACTTTGACAGATACATAGGTAAGGTAGCATAAACGGAATCCAGAGACGTCTGATGTCGGCTACGGCCGGTAAGTGACTGACATGTCAAACATGTCAATGCTTTCCGCATACACTACAAGTACTCTATTCTATTCATTAAAAAATCTTCAGTATAGTACTCTTCATATTTTTTTTAAGCACAGATTTTTGAACGTTCAAACTATTTAACCAAACATTAACAATGGCGCCGATTCTGTTGTGTCACAAACTAAACTAAATTTAAGTTCAGGCATCTTTTTCTTTCTATTTCATTAAGAAAAGGACAAATGATAAATATTAGTTTAGTCCTGTCAAATTAGTCAGCGCCTGACGTAAATTGACGTATTTTTAATAGCCATTTTTTTAATCTCGTCTAAATTGTCTATGGATTATCTTAATTTGACAGGACTAAACTAATATTTATCTTCTGTCCTTTTCATAATGAAATAGAAAGAAGAAGATGCATGAACTTAAATTTAGTTTAGTTTGTGAACAACAGAATCGGCGCCATTTATGAAAATCCAAACATCTTCTAAAGTTGCACCGTTCAATGTTTACGGAATGTCAGACACGTGTACCAACGGATAGGATCGAATCATTCGTGAATAGTTTTCAAAATACCGATTCATTGGTAAATGCATTGTTATGCCTCTGTGAAAGCGTGGCCATGATTTAAAAAAAAAAAGGTTTATTTTTAATTTTCAGTAGGAGTACAAGTTTTTCACAAAATCGATACGGGTTTTGGAGTAATGAGCGTTACTCCAAAACCACTTATTCAATTCAAGCTTTTTTATGTAAGTATGTTAGTTTGTAGTATTGATTTTATTAATTTAAAGAATTCTATAAGAGAGGCTTGTGGCTAAGTAATAACAGCCGCACGGGTCGATTGATCAGGTTAAGCTACGCAAAAAAAAAACGTAAGGCCACTTGAATGGTCAGCGGGATTGTCCGAAAGGGTTACCGCTGGCCCGGAACATAAAGGGCTAAGGAAGGAACACGGGTGGGTTTTAGTCAGTAAGAGTCTGACACTCCCTTCCGCTCCACCCAGAGCGGGAGGGGTCATTTGATGATTTACCATCCGCAAAAAAAAAAAAAAAGGCCACTTGAATTTCGCGGGCTAATTTGGTGCTTTCGCCATAATTAAGAAGACGTTTATTATCTGTGCATACAGCTGTCAAAGAGAAAATATTCGGAGATGTGTGTGTCTATATCGTAAAGTAAAACATCGTAGATTATATTTAGAGTTCAGCCGATTGGGATCTATTTACAAAGAATGGTCTTTGTAAATAGACTTTCGGAATTTGCACTTTTTTTTGGTTTTATCTGATGTTCGACTATTATCTGACTATTGTGTGTCTTTTAGTCAGTGCTAAATAAATGTATTTTCTTTTCTTTCTTTGTAAATAGAATCTAAATCTTGATTGAACTCGTTCACCATAATTGAAATATTGTCTCTCGAACAAGAACACAGTGGTCACCCTATTCACAGCGGTACTGTAGCTATCTGAAAACATTCCCGATGTAATTGGACGAGTTTCAGCAGATTTCGCTCGCCGCTGCGCTGTCGGGCCATGCCAAATGTCATTACACATTTTCTTTTAACCGACTTTTAGGGAAACTTGTGCAGAATAAATCCTTCTTCTGGAAGATCCTGCTGCTAATTAAAACTTTTAGGAAAAATCTAAGTAAGGGATGATAGTCGTGTACACCCAAAAGTGCACGACTCATAATGCTCATTTGATCGTATAAAAAACCATAGATATTATATTAGTTAGTTTTTTATTAATTAAAATTAAACTACTTTGAATAAAAGAGTCATTTTCAATAGGGGTCCACCTATGGGTGAAACGAAACTAATAGACTAAAAAAATTGACTTTTTCGCAAGCTATAATGTTTTCAGGTTTCACACTTGATTGACGGAAAAATTTTAGAAATATTTTGATGTTTCGTTCGTTTCTACTGCAAATCAAATCAATTTTTGTTATAAAAAATATGTTTTTTGGCATTTTCTATCTCAAATAGCATCCGAGGGATTAATTGTAAACTTTCGATGTAATAGTAAAAATGCTCAAGATATTATTTCCCGCAAGAAAATAGTACACCTTTTTTTCTGGCCGGCTCTTTATTTTTTGGGTATAAATTGTTCGACACTTGAATGATGTCCTTTAGCATAATCACCGCCCGTGGCGACTAGAACGGACACTAGTACCTAGACTACTGCTGACCTGTACAATATGGCAGCGACATCCACGCACAACCTAGTTAGGTACCGTGTATTCATTACATGATTGAAATTTTTTGTCGTTATCAAAAAAAATTGCTATTTCATAAAAAAAGTACAATAATCTACGCGGTCAACGATTTTTTTTTTACTCCGTGACTTTATTATTCATGTGTAAAATTAGCGGAGTTTCTCTCAAAAAGGTAATGTGTATAATGTGTGTACTATTTTATTTTGTTATAGTAGACTCAAGTAGAGTGGTTATTTCGTAGGGAAGCCGGTAGGCATGGAGTTGTATAAAGCCCTCACCTGTGTTGTCTACCTTGTATATAAAATAAAGTACTCCAGAAAGAATTTCGGCCAAGGCGGCAATCTCAGCGGAGACCAGCCTTCGGCGCAGGAGACATTATAGTACACAAGTGTGCGCAGACACAGGTTCACTCTCTCTTCTCTCACTCTCATAGTCCGATGGGACAGCAATCCGACTCGACCGGAGAGAGAGCAGGCGCAGGATCAACGGCTTAACGTGCTTTCCGAGACAAGGGGGTATCACACCGCCAACTTCTGAACTCCGGGCTGTTACTAAGAAATTGGCAACAGAAAAACCCAATAACACTTTTGCCCGAACTGGGAATCGAATCCAGGACCCCACGCTTAGCAGTCACGCTTGCGATCACGAGACTAACGGGGCAAGCAACTTCCTTCTAAATATCATGTTGGTAACGTAACGGAAACAGTAACAAATCCTAAAAACAACAGAGGAACTTTTCAAAAAGCTCCCAGTAATACTGTAGCAGTGATAAAAAAATGGTTGCCTGTAAAGTCGGTTTTACGGGCGAAGATTTTACGTGACAACGTCTTTTTCTCGGTAGAATATTTATTGATATGAATATAATTAAATTGCACAATAGGAACAAGGAATTAAATGAAAATAAGAACGTAACGTTACCGAGCGTTACACTTTTTCATAAGTGACTCCCAGCCGCAACCTAATTTAAGACGTTGTCACGTCAAAACTAAAAGAACAACCAACTTCACGGTGCTTGCGTGAAACAGCACTCGGCAGAATTCGTAGTATGTAGTGTTATTACTGAAGGCTCTCCAGGGAATTAATCCCCTGTGGCAATACAGGTGCGCAATCGACTGTGAAATGAGTACGTAATTGGTGTTTGGTCAGGACCTTTTAAGTCTGCGTTTTGTAAGGATATTGGGTTTTAGTCCCGGACTGAAAGCTTAATTAGTCGTGTGGAGAAAATGACTTGGAAACTTAACCCATTGAGCCTCAAAAGCCCAAAGCGTAGGTATACGGTATATTACAAAAACAAAAACGCGTAAACGTTCGAAATTTAAAGTTTATATTCTTTTGTTCATTTTCGGCCAGTCTTCAATGGTAGCGGGGCCGATCTATCCATCATATTATGAAATTAAGTTAGAATCTCATTTCCTATGAATTTTACGGAAAAAAATCTTTTTTTGTGATTTTTGACGTTTCTAGTACCTACTCAAACCTTAGTTGGTCCGATGGAGTTTTTTGATCCATATAGTCTCACCCCGAATTTAATCTAATTAACATTAAAAATTACAAACTCTAGACATATGAACTTAAAGACTCGACCCTTTTATGTAAAGTCCTTCTAAATCGGCAGAATATTTTCTCACTAGGGACCAACTGAGGAAATATCTCATCTCATGTTTCAATCGAATTAATTCAATGATCTCCGTTTACATAACGTATCAATTCGCAGCTGGGGAGTAAAATCATATAACATGATAAACAGTCGGATGGTAGCTACGAGTAATCTTATTAAACGGACGGACGGTCATCTCGGGGTCACCAGTATAGAGGTATGAGGAACAGGGTGTAAAGTTCACTCAACCTCCATAGAAAAGAGAGGATCCTCCGACCAGACGGGTGTTGTGTCTGGCGGGCAAGTGCCCGACGATTCATGTCGGGCCGTTGTGTATCTATGCTAGTTGCGCGGTAAACTCTGCTTGCGCGATGCAGGATTTGCGTGACGTTTTTCGGTTTGCGGGCTGGTTAAAAATAGAGCGGGTAGGTACGGTAGTAACATGTATAAGCTGGTCTCGTATGGAGCACATTCACGACATTTTTAGGGTTCCGTACCTCAAAAGATAAAACGAAACCCTTATGTGATCACTTCGTGGTCCGTCTGTCCGTCAGTCAAGACCCGTTTTCTCAGGGACGCGTGGAGTTATCAAGTTGAAATCAATATCTTATAATCAGGGCTGCGATCCTTTGAAACAATGAAAAAAAATCAAACTTCTAAGTCAACGCAATTAAAAGATACGAGCGTTTATGTCTGGGTATTTTCGAAATGTCTCATTTAAAAAAAGATAACAGGAAATCTCTGTTTCTATGGAAATCAGTCTAATTTGTCTGCAATTTGTATCCTGCTTATGCATATATGAAGTTTAATTAAAAGTAAAGAAGTTTAGTTTACTAACACGATATCCCTTGGTAAAACTGGCTGTCAGACTTTTGGGCTTCTGACTACCCATAACGACTGTCAAAGATATACGAATGATAGCCTGGACTTGCTTTCTGAGGCACACAGGGGTCTCGATATAATGGTCAGCCTTTCACAAATCGACCGCGGTAATGACCCGTGCGGCTATTATCATTTAGCCACTAGCCCCTTCATTTATTTAGCCAGGACTTCTCTAGAATATAAAAAAAGTCTTCCAGACCGTATTTCGGCCACGGCGGCAAATCTCAACGGAGACTAGCCTTCGGCGCGGGAGATATTATAGTGCACAAGTGTGCGTGCAGACACAGGTGCGGAGTGCACCTCTTCCCTCACTCTCATTGTCCGATGGGACGGCAATCCGACACACCGGAGAGAGATCAGGCGCAGGACCAACATTATATTATTATTATTTAAAAAAAACTCAATAACACTTTGCCCGACCCGGGAATCGAACCCGGGACCCCAGGCTCAGCAGTCGCGCTTGCGATCACGAGACCAACGGGGCAGAATATAAAACACCAACTGACGAGTAGCATCAGCAGTTTAAAATCAATGTCCAGACTTTCGAGGAACGATTTATAATTCTTTCATGCACGCGTAGCATGACCGCCGTAGAAACGGGTTTTGTCGACGGAAGAATAGACAAAATGACACATTGTAGAAATATTTGTACGCATTCTACACGTCTAAGCATGGCAATGTGTCATTTTGTCTATTCTTCCGTCGACATAACCTCGTCATGCTACGCGTGCTGCTAAAATTACCGTAGTCACCACATTTCTTTCTATCCGCTTATCTTAGAACCTTTAGTACCAAATATAGCATAAAAAGAACCTGCGTAATCATATTTCTAACTCATTAACTGTGGCACGTTAAAAATTTCGCTGAAACAAGAACTTTTACTTGAGATAATAATCATCTCTTTTAGGTGGAATTTTTTGAAAATGCTGATGATCGTAAAATATGCTGGTTTACGGTTTAACAACTGAATGCTCTGTTTCACTTTCCGTTTATTTATGGCTAGTTAGACGATATCATTTCATCATTCGGTCGGTGCAATATGTCTACTTCTCTATTAGTCGGTATCTCGGTAGTCACTCCCTTTCTAGCCATATAATCTTTCACATATTCCATCCATCGTTTCTTTCGTCTTCCCCTACTCTTATAGCCCTTCACATGAATACTCATTGCCAGATCATTTGATAGAATAGTAAAACGATGTCTCAGCACAGTTTCTTTTAGATCAACCTTTTCTTTGATTTTAACAGAATGAGGGGTAATTCCTGTAATTTTAAGAACATTCACAGACAGAAGGGCAGTTTCCCTATTTTTAAAAACGTTCACATTCGAATCTCAGTTGCAATCTGTAAAAAATACAATCAATTTATTTTATTTTATCTTTGTCAAAACTGCCTCTAATTTCCCTACATTTTTGACAAGTTTTTGAGATTGATTTTCGCTGAGATGTGATTGTAACTAGATTTTGAACGTTTTTAATAATGTCTATTTTACTGTGTAGTTTGTGAGCTAGAAGCAATTCGATGGGAATTTATATGATCAGCAAGTCTATCAAATTATAGTTGCTAAGACAAGTAACCCAACTAATACGACTAAATTGACACAATTAATACCAAAGCCCAATGTTCTTGCACCACTATATTAAGGCGCGAAACGCGACGCGAATCGCGCGCGACTCAAAGGCAACGCTCGTTGCGCGACTTGCGCGACTTGCGCGACTTGCGGTGCCTTTGTGTCGCGCGCGATTCGCGTCGCGTGTCGCGCCTGTTTGTAGGAGCCTTTACATTAGGAATCAAATTATGTTAACTCAATAGTTCAGTCTGCTCGTGATATCTATCTACTATCTGATTTGGGATATTCAAGCTCATTGAGCTGGAGATAATTATATAGAAGTAGAACTAGCTTTTGCCCCTGGCTACGCCCGCATGGAGGTCGGAAACAGAAACCTATAAAATATTATCCATCAAAAAAAAAATCTTAAATGCCAACTTTCATGGTGATCGGTCAAACGTTGTTCGAGTTTTTTTAATGTCAGATACAACAACATACATTTTTTTTTTTTAATTTTGGTAAACTGACTAACAATTGGCAAACGTCGTGTTAGTAGTAAATGTTATATATTAGTATATTTGGGCTTCAGGGCACAAAGCCATAGTTCGGTGTCCATTCTCCTTAAGTTATCAACCTCGCGGTTTCACCCGCGTAAATGTCGATCCCGTGGGAATATCGGGATAAAAAGTAACCTATTTGTTAATCCAGGGAGTCAGCTGCCTTCGTACAAAATTTTATCTAAATTGGTCCAGCCGTTTGAGCATGAAGAAGTAACAAACATCTAAACACACACACACTCACACTCACAAACTTTCGCTTTTATAATATTAGTGTGATGTGATGTTCTGGAAACCCCAGTTTCCGAAAATAGGTTTCCCGGAAACTGCTCCAATGAAGATTCAAGGAAGAGGTTCACATAGATTAATTTGATATGTAAAGTTAATTAATTTATAATTCAGGGCTACCCCCCCGACCATGATTAGTTAAGTCAATTAATTTATAATTCAGGGCTTCCCCCCCGACCATGATTAGTTATCAGATTCCCTGTAAATTAATTAATTTCCTAAATTAAATAATACCTAACATCCAAAATGTAATTACGTTAATTAAAAAGCAAAACTTACTTACCCATTAAGGTAACCCTAACCGTTACCCATTTGGCTCATACAATTTGCATGATAATTTTCCTTGCCAAGCACACGAACGACAAAATTTCTCGTCAATCGTCCGACTCCTTAGTTTCGTACAGTCGAGGACTTGAGGCTCATTCAGTTAGTTTGAGGCTCACTTAGTTATTTAAGAGGCCGAACAGACTGCCAGACAAGTGAATATCGTTACAATAGGAATACATGACGAGTTACTGAATGGAACCTTACTGTTCCGATAGGATATATGGTCTTGCTCCAAGAGATCTGAAAATTGGATTAGGATTGGCGTATGAGCTGAACGAGCTTTTAAAGCTGTGACTGTGTGGCTTTGAGTGTGTTAGGTATATACCTTCACCATTTAATATGGTCTCGTGGTTATTTTTATTTCCTATAATTCATACGCATAAGCAGCCTATAATGTTCCTACTGCTGGGACACAGACCTCCTCTCAGTGAGAGGAAGTGGGCTGTAATCCACCACGCGTGCCCAGTGCGGGTTGGTAGATGTCACAGGTCTCCGAATTTTTGGTTTCCTCACGATGTTTTCCATCACCGTTTTGAGAGCAGTTTGTTTTTTTTTTTGGCAAAATTATTTTTTTATATTTCATATAATTATGCCAAACAACAAACATCATCATTAATCACACGATTCCTCTTAAGAGCGTTTACGCCGAACGTCATTTCATACAAACTTTCAAGCCCTTGTTTTCCGAAATGAATGAACCGATTTTAATGAAACTTCATACGCATAAGCAGGATACAAAGGTCTAAAAAGTTAGTAGAGAACATTTTCGAAAAATAGTGTTACAGACAAATTAGACCGATTTTAAACTTTTCATAGAAACAGAGATTTCCAGTTATCTTTTTTTAAATAAGACATTTCGAAAACTCAAACTCAAACTCAAACTCAAATCATTTATTTCAATTAAACCTTGTACAGGCACTTTTGAATTGTCAAAATTAAATAGTCTGTCAGTTAGTCAGAAAGTTGAAGCTAGTTACCCATTCCAAAGCGTAGATCTCTATGGAGAAGAACGGGCAAGAAACTCCATGGACACTCTTTTAAATCAAGATATTACAAAATCCTGGGTACATTATTCTTGTTGCTTCTATATGTGAGAACAATGTAAAAAAGACAGAAATGAAGAAACAATTCAATACATAAGATTAAAAATAAGCCTTGGCAGTTAAGAGATGACCAGTCTCAACCGACGGCGCCCGTTCACGAACATGACGCGTGGATCAGCACCATCCAGCTCAACCATTTTGTAGGGAACCGAATGATCCAACACACGCGCCACCATCGGTGAGACATTTAAGTGAGCATGACACGTTCTCAACTGCCATGCTCTTTCAAGTCAACATCAAAAAATCATAATAAAAGGAAACATGGTTCTTACATTTACAAAGTTAAAAAAAAAAAAAATGCTTCTAAATTATACAAAACTACAGTTTGCAATTTATTTAAGAGATAAATAGAACTTTATTACCTACCAAACAGGAAGAGATATTTAATATTGAAGTATTCAACAATTAAAACTTGGGTGAATAAATTTAAAAAGTTATGTTCGTAATGACAGAAACACAAAAAAAAGAAAAAGGGAAGCACCTCTTCCAAATATTGAAATTTTAACTAGTGAGACCAAGTGTCTGTGAAGCAGGACCAGCATTAAGCCAAGCATTTTTATCTACGATATAATCATCCAACTTGTAATATGCTTGTCTACATAGTGTGCGTTTAATGCATGTTTTAAATTTCTTCTCATTCAATTGAAGAATATCGAGTGGTATTTTATTATAACATTTTACACAGTAACCCAAAAAAGAAGTTTTTACTTTAGACAATCTGAAACGCGGTTGATCTAATTTGTCCCTATTTCTAGTGTTAAAATTATGCCTGTCACTTATCTTACTAAAAAGGTGTAGATTTTTTCGAACGTACATAATGTTTTCATATATATATTGACAAGGAACCGTCATGATGTTAATTTTTTTAAACAGTTCCCGTAGAGATTCGCGTCTGCTGAGCTTGTAGATGGCTCTGACAGCTCTCTTTTGCAGAATGAAGATAGAATCAATATCTGCAGCCCGTCCCCACAACAAAATGCCGTAAGACATGATGCTATGAAAGTAACTAAAATAAACCAGTCTCGCGGTCTCCACGTCTGTTAATTGGCGAATTTTCCAAACAGCGTAAGCGGCTGAACTTAGCCGCCCTGCCAGTGATGTTAAGTGCGGACCCCACTGCAGCTTTGAGTCAAGCGTGATCCCCAGGAAAACCGTATTTTCGACGAATTCAAGTATCTCCTTATTCAATACAACATGACATTCACTACTCCTAACATTCGGTAAAGCGAATCTAATGCATTTAGTTTTTTTCTCATTTAATACCAAATTATTTACAGTAAACCAATTATGAACCATAAGCATAGTGTTATTTACGTCGTCAAGATCCTGTGCACGTCTGCTTACTTTAAAAATCAGTGATGTGTCATCAGCAAATAACACCATTTGTGGTCGGTTTTTCAGTAAATGAGGTAAATCATTTATATATACTAAAAATAGGAATGGCCCCAATATTGAGCCCTGCGGTACACCCATTTTGACTTTTAAGCCCGATGAATTCTCACCGTTAATTTGAACTTGCTGAAATCTATCATTTAAATACGATTTTATTAAGCTAAGAGCAAGTTTACCTAGTCCGTAATGCTCAAGTTTCAAGAGCAGTGTATCGTAATTAACGCAATCAAATGCCTTGGATAGGTCGCAAAAAATGCCTATTGCATCTTGTGCCTCTTCCCATGCGTTAAAGATGTGTTTTAATAAGGTGACACCGGCGTCAGTTGTACAACGTCCTTTGGTGAAACCATACTGTTGATCGTGTAGGATGTTATTACGATTGAAATGATTGAGCATTTGATTTAACATTACTTTTTCAAACACTTTGCCAAAAACCGGCAAAACCGATACAGGTCTATAATTATTAGTGTCTTTGCTGTCCCCAGATTTGAAAAGTGGAATAACTTTACTGAACTTCATTAAATCCGGGAAAACCCCTTGATCTACACACAAATTAAATATTAAAGCTAAATAGGGTGCAACTGTCTCGATAATGGATTGACAAACTTTAGTAGACATGCCCCACAGATCTTCAGTAATTTTAATCTTAAGTTGCTTAAATGCCTTTATAATGACTATGGGGTTTATATGTTTAAATTTAAATTCCACAGGACAGGCTGAGACATTCGCTCTTAATAATTCAATAGCTAGTGCGGGCGAGGAATTTAAAGTTTCTGTAGTTTTAATTGGGATATTGGTAAAGAAAGTTGCAAATTCCTGAGCAACATCGATGTTATCGCTAATGAGACCGCGGGAAGTGTCCAGTGCGTAATCAGTATTATGTTTTTTGTTCCTGTTCGTTTCATTGTTTATAATTTTCCAAACTGTCTTTATTTTATTGTCTGCTGATTTAACCTTGTTACTAATGAAAGAAGCTTTAGCTGCTTTGCAGATATTTTTAAAATTTTTAGAATAAGTAGCAACATACTTATTAAAAGTATCCGTGTTAATATACGGCTTAAGGCCATACAGTTCAAATAACCTTTCCCTACTTTTCCTGATCCCTTTAGTTGCCCAGTCACTGAATAAAAACTTAGGGCAAATAGTTTTAGATTTCTTCTTAAAGGAATTATTGAACTCTGTTTGCACTAATGAAAAGAATTCTTCATACAAAATATTACCATTAGTCATACTTAGACCCTGAGCATTTAGCTTGCTAATTAAAGTGTTATTAAACTTATTCAAATTACTCGATGTTATTGGTCTAGTTTGAATCTGCACTTTTTTTATCGGTGTGTTGGATTCAAAAGACACGGTTTGACCACTGTGATCCGAAGGGAGATAATTTACAATGGCTTTATCTAAATATTCACAGCAACAAAAAACATTATCAATACATGTAGCAGTAGCCGTAGTTATTCGCGTTGGTTCCAAAAACACATTTGACAGATTGAATGATTTAAAGAGGCTTAACAATCTACTGCTATTTGAATTATTTTCCAAAATATTTATATTAAAGTCACCACAAATAATTACTGATTTATTACCACTTGCAAGTTTTCCCAAGACATCTTCCATTACTGACTCAAATATAGAGTAGTTTTGATAGTTTGGAGGTCTGTAAACGCACACTATAAAATGCTTATCTAGCTCAACACAGGACAGTTCGATGCTATGTTCCACCGATAGTTCCACTATGTCTTTACGAGTCTTATATTTTACACAATTTTTAATTAAGATTAATGAACCACCACGCAGCATGGATTTTCGGTTAAAGCAACTGCCTACACTATAGTTCTCATAATTAATCAGCATTTCATAATCTTTCAACCAGTGTTCAGTAAAACAAATAATATCAAACATTGTTTTTTCTAAAAACAATTCAATTTCTAATATTTTGGAAGAAAAGCCTTGAATATTTTGATGAAACAATTTCAAGGAATTCTGCTTAGCCCCTTTTTTACAATTAGCTAATTGAGCGCTAGAAGATACCTTGTTGTAGGTGAGATTAATAATATTGTTAATGGTACCTTCTGTTGTCCTACTGCCTAGTTTAAATTATTGTGGCTGACCACCTTAATATTAGTATTATTACTAATTTTTGTGGTGCTAATTACATCAGACTTCGACATACTACTTATGTCTGAGTTAATAATAAAAGCTAATAGCCATGCTATTTGACGTCTAAAACTAATAGGCAGATACGCTGTACCCCTAGTCGATTTTAAATACTCAACAAAAGTGTTGGTGTCAAAAAATATAAGTTTGTCACTATAGTGATTAACTAATAAATGCATGTGGTTATTTAACATATGTATATAATGATTTTGTCTACTTGATAAGTACTCAAAGTATGGGAAAGCACACAATATTATTTTCTGACAATTAATTTTTAGGATTTCAGTGACACTCTCAGTGATGTCATCTATTTTTACATTCGCACTATTACCTACAAATACAGAAATAATGGCATTTGGATTATATTTCTTGCAACTTATTGATGACATTACTTCTTTGTAGGATTTCCTAGGCATACAGTAATTAACAGCTGATTGACTCAGGTTGTTACTCAATAATTTACCCAACCCTCTCCCTAAACTATCTGAAAACATAACAGAACAATAACTAACATTACTAGAAGAAGTGACAGCATAAGTCTCTGTCTGTGCTACTTGAGATGGACCTTGTACAACATGTGGTGTATCTTGATTGGGGGGGATACAGTCCCGAGCTAATCCAGACTGGGACGGGTCCTCCGTTGCCTCAGGTTGGATAGCCTCAAGGTTTGATTCCCTTTGACAAGAACATTGATGTGTGCTCAGAGTCATCGGGTCCCCTCTACCTGCCTCATCACTACACATTCCCACCAACTCGTTTGCAGCAAGGATGTGTTCCTTTATTTGTTTTTGAGAGCTCACATACTTAATATAATGTAAGTGTAGTGACTCTTCAAGTACCTCAATTTCAGACTGTAATCGCTGAGTGTCAATGTGATAAATGTTTTTACTATCTTCTAATTTGATTTCATAGTTTTTTAATTTATTTATTAGAAAAACACGTTCCTTCCTTAGTTTAATATTATTGGAATTGTGTTTCTGTTGTTTCCTAAACTTATTGCATCTATTTATAATTCTATTTAGTTTAGCATATTTCTTTATTTTATTTTGACTAACTTTATAACTATTATTATTATATTTCGATATAGAATCTTCAGTAAGGTCTATTGTTATTAAGGAATGAGGGTTGCAATTAGTATTAAATAATTCAGTATACAAGTTATTAGTTTCCTGAAAAATGTTCTCTACTAACTTTTTAGACCTTTGTATCCTGCTTATGCGTATGAAGTTTCATTAAAATCGGTTCATTCATTTCGAAAAACAAAGGCTTGAAAGTTTGTATGAAATGCCGTACGGCGTAAACGCTCTTAAGGGACTGTCAGCTAATCGAGATGGATTGTTATTACGACGTCTTGTCATTCCTGCCGGTCGATTCTGTTAGAATCTCACCGTGAGTAGTAGGGTGAAGTGAGCTGTCATTCCATCTGATGCTTGACACTAATGACAGCTCACTTGAATCTCATTTCACCCGAGTTATCACGGTGAGATTTTTACAGAAAAGCACTACAGCCGGTCGATTCTGTAAAAATCTCACCGTGAAAACTTAAGTGAAGTGAGTTTGTTTTTGCTAACAATTGACACTATTGACAGCTCACTACACGCTCACTTCACCTAAGTTTTCACGGTGAGATTTTTACAGAATAACACCGCAGTAGGTACTTATGAAACGACAAACGTGAGCTTTTTACCCGAGTGTTTTAAGAGTTTTGTTTTGGCGTGTATATAATGACATTTCGTCATTATCTTGTCTTTATCCCAATTAATTTTATTTCGTAGAATATAATTTACTTCTGACAGTTTTTGTATGGAAGAACTGTCAAAAATTCAAAATTATTCCTCCGATAAAGTTATCTGTCGTTGGAAAAATCAGTCAATGTATGTAAATGGAATCCTTCGTTTCTTCTTGAATTCAAACGGCTTATAAAATATGTATTTTTGAGGTTTCATTCGATTTTTTTCATGATTCCAGCGCCAAACACAAACGTTTATTGAGATTTTTATTCAGCTAAACATTTAAATGCCAAGCCGGTTTTCAATAACACTCAAAAACCGATACGAACCTAATCACCATACCAACCAAAAGAATTCTTAACAGTAAAACTTCAGTTCTACATCACAGAGAAACATTTATTCCGTTTTAAAACTGCAGGAGTTATTGAGGCGAACTGGGTCGGTCACGGCGTAACTTGGCTAATCTCCACAACTTGGGCAAACTCTTGGCTGAACGCGCCGAAGGATGAAATTAGATTGAGTTTTGAAAATTATATGTATTGAATTTTGTTTATTACGCAATTATTAAATATTATAAATTATGCAATGTTGATGTTTTTAGACTGATTTAAAAAATAGCATATTTCTAGCCTAAAATTGTCTCTTGTCGAACTTGGCCCTTCTCGTGCTATTAAGGGCCCGATGACACGTACCACAACCACAGCTAGCGCTGTTTAATTTTTTTTATTTATTCACACGGACATTTGACCGTCAAATCAATCGTGTAGGGGATACTGACCATCTTAAGGCCACATCGCAACCACCAGCAAGTCCGTGCACTGGTAGCCAGCCACATCGCAACACAACACTCTGTCCGTCTGCAAGCACGAGCCACAAGGTAACTACATCGTAACTCTAAAAAGTTGCAGCGACACTATTCACACGTAACCACTGCTTGCCCACATTTTGCCACTGTGATGTGGTGTGGTGGTGAAGGGGCCCGTGGCTAAATAATAACAGCCGCACAGGTCGACCGATCAGGTTAAGCTACGCTTGCCGCGGTTGGTCTGTGGATGGGTGACCATCTTTACATACTGAGACCCCTCCGTGTCTCGGGCCGTTGGTACCGGCTGTCATTCGTGGATCTTTGACAGTCGTTACGGGTAGTCAGAAGTCCGAAAGTCTGACAACCAGTCTTACCAAGGGGTATCGTATTACCCAGTAACTGGGTTTTGGAGGTCAGCTAGGCAGTCGCTCCATGTAAAATACTGGTATTCAGCTGCATCCGGTTAGACTGGAAGCCGACCCCAACATAGTTGGGAAAAGGCTAGGCAGATGACTGCTGTCTCTTTTCTTGACGTAATCTAACGAATAATTTCGATCTAAGAAGCAATTTCGACAATTCAAATACTTGGGGCCTATGTTGCATCTTTTCCCAAACATCAGGTCAGGTTTCAGTCTAACCAGTTAAGTACTGTCAAACGAGTTACTGTGTAACACAATACCCCTTGATAAGTCTACTAAGTCGCTTTTAAAACAACCACGTGTATATAATCACTGCGGGAAACCACACGAAATAAAATTCTATTATAACTCAGTTACTTTGGTACTTGACAGAAACGGTTAACTCGTTTAACCCGAAAGGAATAAAGTGTGAAGTTTTCTTTAAGAAAATCGTGCCAAGTCCTCCCCAAGTCCCGCTGATTCCCCTTAAATACGGACTGACATCACGGTGGGAAACTTTGCCTTAACTTTTTACGTTAATTTTGATCGCTTCTATGCGTTTGATTCTCTTGAAAAAACGCGAGCTTCTGGTTTTTTTTTGTAACAGTACAAGATTCTAAGATAACATTAAAGTCTGTCAATGCAAATGCAAAATGTAAGTAGGTACCTATGCAGAAAAAGGCCAAGAAAATGTGTCAATGAAAGCTCAATGGGTATGAATCTAAATAAAAACGCAAGTTGTCCGACTCTAACCACATCTATTCAAACACTTAAATAAATTATGTACCTACACTATGTATAAATTATTACATTATGTGTATGTGTGCGCCTGATCTCTCTCCGGTCGTATCGGATTGCCGTCCCATCGGACTATGAGAGTGAGGGAAGAGGGAGTGCACCTGTGTCTGCGTACACACTTGTGCACTATAATATCTCCCGCGCCGAAGGCCAGTCTCCGTTGAGATTGGCCGCCGTGGCCGAAATACGGTCTGGAGGACTTTTTTTTAATTATGTACAAAAATGCATCATCTAGGCTTCGCCGTATGTCAATGCACTCCCAAATGTAGGTCGCGATCAAAGTGCCTGCTAACTTATTGCATAAAAATACATATTTCAAAACCAGCAAAAGTATGTATACACTTGGCTTTATTCAAAGGCGATTTTCTCCTTTATTTTTTAATGAAAATTTATATTATCACGAACATAGTATTTTCGAACCCATAGGTATATGCACGGAACAGATAAATATATGTAAGGTGTCGTATTTCAACGTTGCATTCATTATTTCGTGAAAAAATCGCAATTTAAAGTTGCCAAGTGTTGACATATTGGTGCTCGTGACTGGTACATAACGGACGGAAAATATAAACAGGAAAAAAAATACAAGAAAAAAAAATAGATCAAATCACGAGAACTGAACAGATAGAGTCGGCAGCTGCAGGTCGTGCCTGTGACACAAAGACAATAGACTCACGGTGTAAATCATCAGAGCACTACAGTTTGTTAATACAGTCATAGATCATAAGTGAGTCTGTTGTCCGATGGAGGGTAAGCCTGGTGATCTGTAATACATGGTGTCACCTACAACCGTCACGTCTCTATTACGCGTTACCTTGACTTTGTATGTACTGTGTTTGTGAGGGTCTATAAAGAGTGAGAGGAAAGAATGAGAGGTATTTATATAATACTAGCTGCGTGCCGCGGTTTCACCCGCGTAAGTTTCGATCCCGTGGGAATATCGGGGATAAAAAGTAGCCTATATGTTAATCCAGGGTGTCTGCTACGTCCATACAAAATTTTTATCAAAATTGGTCCAGCCGTTTGAGCGTGAAGAAGTAACAAACATAAACACACACCCACACACAAACACAAACCCACAAACTCACAAACTTTCGCCTTTATAATATTAGTGTGATTATTATTATAAGCTTTTACTGCAATCACTGAATCGTAATCATGTGGCTCACAGATCTGTGGACGGAACCTAACAGAAACATTTACTCTTTGTTATGTTGTAGATGATAAAAAGACTTTGTATAAATACAGACCGTAATTTATTTATTTAATACTTCAAGCACATAAATGTACAGAGGCGGACTTAATGCCATAGGCATTTTCTACCAGTCAACCTTTGGGTAATGCAGAGACAAACAGTGGTAGGTGCAATCAAGAACATTGAGGAATAAATATTTCAAATATAAAGATAAGCATTAACCTATCTACCTATCTAATCTAAATATATAAAACTCAAAGGTGACTGACAGACTGACTGACATAGTGATCTATCAACGCACAGCCCAAACCACTGGAGGGATCGGGCTGAAATTTGGCATGCAGGTAGATGTTATGACGTAGGCATCCGCTAAGAAAGGATTTTTCGAAATTCCACCCTAAGAGGGTGAATGGGGGGAGGGTGAAATTTCACGCGGATGTAGTCGCGGGCGGAAGCTAGTTTTCTATATGCACATCACTTTGAAGGGTACCTGTATCTTAGAAGCCAGTGTGAAGATACAGGTATATAAACCTAGTTTAGAAGTCCGGGTTTTTCACTCTGGAACACTAACTTAAGCCATTTTTAGACCGAAGTAATGCATATGCATTTATTGAAAAATAAATATATTATTATTATTTGTTATTATTATTTCCAGTGCCCGAAGAATTGCCAAACTTAAGTGGCAATGGGCAGGGCACATTGCTCGCAGAACAGATGGCCGATGGGGCCGAAAGGTTCTGGAGTGGCGACCACGTACCGGAAAACGTAGCGTTGGAAGGCCTCCCACAAGGTGGACCGACGACCTTGTGAAGGCCGTAGGAACCCGTTGGATGCGAGAAGCATAGAACCGGTCGAAGTGGAGGTGTTTGTGGGAGGCCTATCGCCAGCAGTGGACGTCTTTCGGCTGAAATGATGATGATTATTTCCACTCACATCTGCCTAGTATATTGACAGAGTCTTGCCAAACACCAACAAAATCGATATGAAACAACATTTTGCTACACCAAGTGTGAACACAGAACCTTAGGTCCACCACTGGCATACCAAATGCCTTTCAATTCAAACGCCTGGCGGGCAGCCAAGCTGGTGCTCAAGTCTTGCCCTTTTAGCCCAAATAAATATTTGTTATTGCCCCAAGAAATATGGCAGCTGGATTAACTTATGTTTTTGTTTTTTCGCGTCTTATTATAATTTAGGGGCCATAAGGACTTGTAAGTACTGGCAAAGATAATAATATGTTGAGAAAAAGATGGCAGCACTTGGAAAGTGGACCGGCGAAGTAGGTCACGATAAGAAGGGTGGATAATATGTTGTGCTCATCCTTGTCTGACTAAAAATAGCTTGGATTGTTAAGTTATGATGTGTGTTAGAAGTCTGGGAATTAGGTATTTTTTTCTGTACAGGGTGACGGGGTCGTCGACAAACAACCTGTTACAATGTATTCAGAGACATGATTCTGAACCACAACAAACATAATATAAAAAAACCGATAAAGTGCGAGTCGGACTCGCGCACCGAGGGTTCCGTACTTTTTAGGTATGTAAATAATTTATCTACAAATTTGCGGTTTTCGGATTTTTCCCTTTACTTGTGCTACATGATCTTGCTTCTTGCCATATTTCATGATTCTAGGTCAATGGGAAGTACCCTATAAATTTTGATTCCCTTGACTCCTTGAGAGTGTCGAAATATACGTTTTTTGCGGCATAAATGGCCGTATCTTTTTTTTACGTTAACGATTTTTCACACCTTCAAGGGACTGTAGAGCTGAGTATATGGTTTTAATTTCAACTTGATACCTCCACGCGTTCCCGAGATAAAGGGTCTTGACAGTCAGACGGACGGACGGGCAACAAAGTGATCCTGTAAGTGTTCCGTTTTTTTCCTCATGAGGTACGGAACCCTAAAAAAGACTGTTTTATAGAAAAGTGCCTACGGGGTCAAGATGTATGGAACACCTATTTAATTTTTTTAATAACCAACAGTCTACACTAAGTGATCTAGAATCATGTACTGAATTAATGATTAGAGTTTGCGCGCGCATGTCCCTGTCACCCACTGTACCTACATACTGTGTGCACTGCGTACACTGTATTTCACCGTGTTTCCTCAGATAATATATCTGAAGGGCAAATCTTGTAATTTTAAGAACGTTCACAGTCTGATCTCAGTCTCAATCTGTCAAAAATACCTAATATTTAATTTCCGTACATTTTTGACAAGTTTTTGACATTTGTTGGTCGCCGAGATGAGACTGCGACTAGATTTTAAACAATTATTAATTAATTAATTATATATTTAAATAAACAAAAATCTCTCTTTGAAAACTTAGCAATCTGTCAATAGTGTATTGCCCCAGCATACTTCAAAGTCACTTCATCAAAGTTTTCAGGGGTTGACCTTGACTATAAAAACCAATTAGGTTCTGAAAAACATGGCCCTACGACGCACTGTTTCCGAGTTAGGAGATTTATATTTTTTTTCGGATCTAAAATTTTTTCAAGAAAATTGACTAAGTCCCAAATTTTTTTTTAACACACTTTTTTTTTTTAGTTTTCTTTGCTGCTCATTGCCCCTCCTAGGCGTATACTCCAACTCCTAAAATTCCGCCCCTAAGATGACCCACTGACCAAGTTTTCTAGATATTTACAGAAAAGACCTGCGGGGTTTCAAAAGGTATTTAATAATTTGCTATTACCCCGTCGTATATCGAACGTGGAACGTGGATCCACGCGATACACAATGGCTCTTTAATTGTTTCTGTAACACGGCATTGAACCGGTTAAAACTCAAATGACAAAATTGAATAGTCGGCTAATAGTATTGTAGAATGCCTGTTGATTCTGTATTTATGTTGAATATATTCACTTCACTGGCTTAATATCACACTAAGATCTATTGTGTAGGCCTGCTTCTCCGTTGTTCCTTTTGCTGCCATTTCTTGTGA
Source organism: Oligia strigilis (assembly GCA_951800025.1). Classification (NCBI taxonomy): domain Eukaryota; kingdom Metazoa; phylum Arthropoda; class Insecta; order Lepidoptera; family Noctuidae; genus Oligia; species Oligia strigilis. The sequence goes on from OX637547.1 coordinate 2,713,533, forward strand.
CTGACAGATGACATTTAATTATAGTGACAACAGCTATCTCCTCTGGTGTGAATAAGCCAGTGTTCTCATACTATGTAATGTATTACTTCGTGCAAAGAAAGCAAATGATTTATTCCATAAACCCTAAATTGTATTTTTGCCTATTTTGTATATCTACTGTTCCAAGATAAGATCAACTTTTTTTAAATTAAAAACCGTAAAAATATTATCTGTTTTTCTATTTTTCTTCCAAAGAACAGCCGGTCGATTCTGTAAAAATCTCACCGTGATAACTTAGGTGATGCGAGTTTGTTTTTCCTAGGAATTGATACTATTGACAGCTCACTTCACCTAAGTTTTCACGGTGAAATGGTTACAGAATCGCACTGCAGGAACTGATTAAATAGGTAGGTACACTACAAGTAGATTTACGGAACAGTGGCTGATCTGGTTTTCAGAAACTTTGATCTTGCTTGCTTTAATCTTCCATTTCTACGGACTTACATGTGAAGTAAAGAGCATGTCTTTATGTACTAACCTACGGTACTAACATAATTTTTCCATCAGTATATTGCGGGTTGGTGGATGTCACATCGTTCGATTTTTATTTTTATATACTAGCTTCTGCCCGCGACTTCGTCCGTGTGAAATTTCACCCTCCCCTCATTCACCCTCTTAGGGGTGAAATTTCGAAAAACCCTTTCTTAGTGGATACCTACTCTTCACAAAAATAACACACCCTCCAAATTTCATGTCTCTAGAACCCGCGGTTTAGGTTGTGCGTTGATATATCAGTCAGTAATTCAGGAATTTGAATTATATATATATATACTTTTCCGAGATAAAAAGTACCCACAGAAGGCGTAGAAATCACGCCGTAGAAAAAACGTGTCTATCAACAAGCTTCCATAGTTATCCATACAACACTGACGACCGTGTCTAGGTCTACACACGGCGAATAAACGCGAATATTTTTTTACGGCAAGAAAAACGTTACACACGACAATATGTCAAGCTGTAGGTACATTCCCAGAATATACTGACTACTAATTATACGAAGTCTACACAATGCGAGATCAGCTAAAACTGGTTTATAGCTTGAAATGTCGTCGTGTGTACAACGGCCCTTACAAAATTTCCTCTAACTAAAACATAATAAAGTCTAACTTAATCACACAATCCTTTGCTCAACTTTGCTCAAACGTAGGTGTTCACAAGTACTGGCTCGGCTGATTACATGTAAATGTAACTCAGACCGAGTGCTGCGGCGACTGTTCGCAATTGTTAGTTCTAGCCGAGAAGTTTTCTTTGAGTCTCTGCAAGTAGTTAATTTTCAATGAGTGTTCGAATTCCTGTGTGTTTAACGAAAAGGGGAACCCCCCTTTTCGTTAAACTTGGCAGGGTTTTATTGTGGAAAAACTGGGAATAAAGGAGGTTTTTCTATGTTATTAGCTTGTTAAACCTTTGTGTGATTGTCTTTTTCTTTTTAGTGTTCCTGTATGTTACTAAAATAGTTTTTAAGTAAGATGTAATAGGTACTAACACCTTGATGATTGACTATACATTAAATTTATTTTATTATTTATTAGGTAGGAATCGAGCAAGCTTTTATCCTTACTGGTTCAATAATTTAAAATCCTCACTTATACATATACAGAGTGTCCTTCGAGATAAGAAAAAAATCATAAAAAAATGTCCTAATCCTGGTCATGGCCTACCCATGTGCCAAATTTCATCCAAATCCGTTCAGTCGTTTTAGTGTGAAAGTGTAACAAACAAACATACAAAAAAAATCAAATCTTTTCTCTTATTTAGATACACACACGGCAGAATTGCCGGTAAATGACCTAGGCACATGGATCCTTTCAAAACCTCTCAGTCTAAACTCACAGACAAAATTAAACGCATTTCTAATATTCGTTAAAATATGTGTCCTCAAAAGACAGAAAATACACATTAAGGCGACTATACATGACCTAAAGCGCGATCTTTTTTCGGACTGCATAGAAAAGAAAGAGAAGCGTGATGACACAACGCTAGTTATTTACTACAAAATATGAAGCAATTATCTATTTACAAAAATCTATTGATTGGACTAAAAATCAAAACACTAGTTCTTTAGTATGTTGCTTGTAGAATAATCTGACAAAAAAGGATAGTGTATATTAGTATGGTTTTTATTGTAAAAAGAAAGTTTTTAGAGGTATCTTCATGCGTATCAAATTAGTTGTATTATGTTTTCAACACTATCCACCTAGCATATATCCTGAAGAATATCATATATTTTTCTGATTTTGTTTACTGTAGTTGATCATATAGGTACTTTTATTGTTCCTAAATAAGCGTTTAGGAATTTGTCCCGTCAGTGTAGGAACTTGTCAGAGAAACAAGTGCATACGATTATCAAAAACCTTTATAAAGAAAAATTTACGAAGTAGATCTTAACAGCATCTTAATTGCGTAACGCACTATCTATCACAATGTTAATCCATTTGAAGGATACTGCAAGTACCTAATCCATTACTTTTTAGGGTTCCGTACCCAAAGGGTAAAAACGGAACCCTATTACTAAGACTTCGCTGTCCGTTTTTTTCGGCGTTTTTGCCGTCTGTCTGTCACCAGGCTGTATCTCAAGACCCGCGGTAGCTAGACAGTTGAAATTTTCACAGATGATGTATTTCTGTTGCCGCTATAACAACAAATACTAAAAACAGAATAAAATAAATATTTAAGGGGGGCTCCCATACAAAAAACGCGTTTTTGCCTTGTGGTACGGAACCCTTCGTGTGCGAGTCCGACTCGCACTTGGCCAGTTTGTTTATGTACTGCTTCTGCCCGCGACTTCGTCCGCGTGAAATTTCACCCTCCCCTCATTCACCCTCTTGGTGGAATTTCGAAAAACCCTTTCTTAGTGGATACCTACTCTTCACAAATAACACACCCTCCAAATTTCATGTCTCTAGGACCAGCGGTTTAGGCTGTGCTTGATATATCAGTCAGTCAGTCAGGACTTTAAATTATATATATATTTAGATACTTTTCCGGGATAAAAAGTACCCAGTGTGGTGCCTAGGATATTATAGAATAATAATTGTACCAAGTTTCATCGTAATCGAACCGGTAGTTTTTGCGTGATGCCTGAACAAACAGACAGACAGACAAAAATATTTTTAATCGCATTTTTGGGTTCGGTGTCGGTCTAGTAACACCCCCTGCCATTTATTTTTTTGATATTTTCAATGTACAGAATTTTAACTTCTACAGATTTATTACAAGTATAGAAAAAAATCTGCTCAATAACGAAAATAATCGGCAGCTGCACGTCCGCGACGTGACTGTGACAAGAAGGCTTCCACTCAGCATGATTTTGTGTTCATTCAAAAATTACGTACGGAAACCAAGTCAGTTTGGCTATAAAGTGTGCGCTGTAGATGCAAGACTTGCTCAATCAACAACTACTCATTCATGGACTAATAACTTACAACTAGTCCATCTATGGTGGATTACGGCCCACTCCCACTGGCAGATAGGAGGCTTGTGTCCCAGCAGTGGGAACATAACATTATAGGCTGATTTAGATATGCTAACATCTATCACAAAATTTAATTTCCTCCGCAGTTTTTCCCGCCATAAAACAATTTAACGGTAATGTTAAGAGATTCGCAGGGAGTCCCGGCAAATCCCGGGATTTAGCTTGAATAATGTCCCGGGGTAAAACCGGGACAGGAGCATTTATTTTATTTATATAGCTCATCGGTAACGGATCTAATGCTCTATCACGGGTTAGGTCGGTCTTAGAATTTTGTACTTGCTTTCTTTGGGTTGCAGTTACGAATAAATGATGGGACCGGGCCGTATTATGAAGTATTAAAGCCATCATGATTTCACTCTGAAAAAGGGATGGTGCTATCGGTCATGTATAGCTCCGTCTCTCTCTCGCACTGGAATCATGATGGCATGATGGCGCGTGAGTCGCTGCCCGGAATGTTGATATATTTATTTATTTCATGTTCATACCATCTTTTTGTATTGTATATTTTATTTTTTATTTTGATTGTTGTTTTTATTTATATCTAATCGTATGCTGCGCTGGCTGACGTCATCACGTCAACGCCGGCTATCGCTGAAAACCAGCGCTGGGGCTCTGTCTCGTATAGGGTCTTAGAGCATTATGCTGAGCGGTGGCCGTTTTGCGTAGATGTGACGCATAATTTCTCCCAAATTGTTATTTTGTTTTTTTTTGTTTGTGTTTTTTTATGCGTCATATTTGCCGCAAATAAACGAATTTTCTTTCTTTCTTTACATTACAATGTCATATTACCAGGATTTTTGAATCGAAAATACAATTATCCTATAACAATATATTAGCCCGCAGGTTTCCACGCTGTAGTATGTGAAGGTGTTTCTTTTTAAAGCCTAATGCCAAACCTTCTGCACGTGCAGCTTGTGGGTGAAGTATACGCAGAGGTCCTACGCGTTCAGTGTAATAATGGATTTAGGATGTTGCTGGGGCTTCCGCGCTTCTACAGCGCTTCGCAGATGTTTGCGGAAGCCCGTGTTGTTGGTTTTCATGCCATAATGAGAAAGAGGGTCGGCGTCAATTATGGGTAGGTTGCGTGGACGCCCCAACAGCATCCTGAAGACATTGGTTGATAAGGTGGACAGCCCCTTTATTAGGCACTGGACGCTGAGGCACGTGCCGACATGTGTTGAGCCACGTAGTTTTTAGTTGTTGTTTAAACGTATTAAATCAGATGAATAGTTACACACCGATTTCTCTCTTTCAGTCGTCAGTTATTTGACTTTCGAAAGAAGAAGACAAAGCGTTGTTTAACTATACAGACGCTATACAACGTTTATTAGGAAAGAGGTTAGTACCTACTACCTACCTGCGAACACAACTATAATAATTAAAAGTACAAAAAAACGTACCTACGTATAAAAAATATCGCATATCTTAGTTTATCAAACTCTAGAATAGTTTTTTAATTTGAAAAGTATGGTTTTATTCTGTTTTGTTATTATTACTCAACAAATCCCAATTAAGTACAATGTCTCAGAAATATTCACAACTACAGGCAATTTAAATTAATCCTTACTTTACGCTCCTCTAAACACGTTATTTTAACTACGCAGCTTTACTTCTAAAACATCACTTGTTGCCTGTTGGCAATAAACTAATATTTCACTCCGCCGTCACTAATTAGAGAGAAAATGGTCATATTTCGTGAGAGCAGAGCCGCGTGCTAGAGCTAGTCCCCAAACTGCTTCGTTAGAAGTAATAAAAGCCTTTAAGACCACGAAGAGCCTGGCTTATATTAAATACAAGAAATACAAGGCTTGCGTAATGTAACATTTATATACTAGGTGTTACAGTTGGTTTTGGATGAACTTTGCCGAAAATTTACATAATTACAAACTTGAATGTGAAGTTAGATACCCTAACCTGAGGGGAAAGAAGGGTTTAATGATGTGTGGTTAAAGATTTATGGTTTCAGTCGACAGTAATAGGGTTCAATTCCACACATTTAAAGTTCGTACAAATTCAGATTTTGGCAAGCATTTTTTCTTTTTCAATTGACTTATGAATAACCTACCTCATCATCTGCCGACCCTTTTCCCAACCTTGTTGGGGTCAGCTTCCAGTCTAACCAGATGCAGCTGAATACCAGTATTTTACATGGAGCGACTGCCTATCTGACCTCCATTACCCAGTTACTGGGTAATATGATACCCTTTGGTAACACTGGATGTCAAACTTTCGGGCTTCTGACTACCCGTAACGACTGTCAAAGATCCACGAATGACAGCCGAGACCAACGGCTTAACGTGCTATCCGAAGCACGGAGGGGTCTTGGCATGTAAAGATGGTCACCCATTCACGTACCAACCGCGGCAAGCATAACTTTGAGAGGTCACTCTAGTCAATCGAAGTACCTACTTATGTATATGAAAATAGACAAAATTTACGTGTAGCTAGATTGACTACTTAATGATGAATGTCTTTTAAATCTCAGCCCTCAAAATAAACGAAGAAGAAAATAATGAAAAATTGAGTAGGTAGACCACTACAAAAAAGGTTCCTTGTCAGAACTACGGAGGCCCAAAAAAATAGAAATATGGCCCGCGGATTCCTTTTGGCATGAAGTCTCTTTGATAAGATTAAAAAAAAGCACCTCACCGACTAGTAAATAGTTATCATAAAGTAAAAAGCACGCACTGCATTATGGACCTAGAAGCGGTTCATTAAGAGCCACATTTACGAGCAAGTGTGTTGAAAAAATTGTTAGAGATCATAATAAAGTTTCCATTCACCCATAAATTGTTAGTGGGAAAACTTTTAAAAGATTTCAAAATAACCTACATTCCCACAAACAGAAACGTCCATTTTAGCATTACTCAACAGTCGCAGGTATAAAGTTTATGATTTATAACACATCGTAAGTTAGGGCATCACTGAAACACCAAGCTATCCTCAGGTGATTTTAAATTGTCTCTAGAAAGATTAATGTCAGCTGCACGGCGGAACGGGTGGTGCCAGTTACAGCGACTAATAATAATATATAGGTACTAATAATAATCTATATCTATATATTATATACTAATAATAAAGCTGAAGAGTTTGTTTGTTTGAACGCGATAATCTCTGGAACTACCGGTCAGATTTGAAAAAATCTTTTTGCACATGATAGCCTAATTCTTGAGGAAGGCTATAGACTATTTAAAATCACGCTATGATCCTTAGGAGCCAAGCAAAAAGAAAAAAAGTCAGAATGAACGCTAAGCGAATACGAAGTGTTGCGACGGGGTGGGGGTACAAGAAATTTCACGCGGACGAAGTCCCGGGCAGAAGCTAGTAATCTATATAGGTATGTACAGGCTGCAGGAACCCGTTGGATGCGAGAAGCACAGAACCGGTTGAAGTGGAGGTGGTTGTGGGAGGCCTATGTCCAGCAGTGGAAGTCTTTCGGCTGAAATGATGATGATGACACAAAATAATGTTCATAAAACATCTGTCATATTTGCCGCCAAAACAAAATGGCGGCAAAAAAAGTTGTATACCTCCAAGTTGCCCACGCTGTATATAAAACAAAGTTGGGTTAGTTGCACCATTTATAACTCAAGAACGGCTGGACCGATTTTTATGATCTTGTATTTGTTGGATATGTCTTCGCCCCGAATAGCAGAATAATTATTAAAACATGGGAAAAATAACAAAATAAAAATCTGAGGCGGTACGAAGTTCGCTGGGTCAGCTAGTATTATAATATTTATCTATGTATGTAAAAATGTATCTAAACGACTAACTGTGTGTCGTATCTGTTTGTGTTCAATAGATTTTTTTGTCATGTATGTATTCGTTTATCGTGTAGTACGCTTTCGGTGAAGTAAACAGGAACACTTTATTATTAAATTTACGATAATAGCAGAAAAAATATCAAAAAGCCAATGAGTTTCATACCCTTCTCTGTTATCACTGGCGCCACACAAAAATTATAACAAGGTAGGTATATAGAGGGGGTTTGGATTTTCGCCAGCACCCCCGTACGAGTTTCCGCAGAATTAAGTCATCTATACTATCTTCCTCCTATACATAAGTGACGGAGGTAGAGTCATTGTTTTCATATTCTCAAGGGGATTACGGTATAACGTTCTGGATGTAATATTTCTATGACGATTAATTTTGCTAATGGAAGGTGGTGCAGAAAGTTACTTGGGATTTTAGAGCCTTCACTAAAAGCGTTACTTATTAATAAAAGTCTTCGGCGGTTTGTTGCGGTCTTTCTTTGGAATGCGCTCCCTCTGAACATCAGGATGGCAACCAGTCGGTTATCTTTTAAAGTGAAGGCACGTGAACATATCCGTCAAAAGTTGGCCGTAACATCTCAGCGCTGATTTGCTGGATTCGTTTTCTCCTCTATCGATAATTTGATTCTCCTCAAAGATTTTGTTTATACATATGTAATTATGTATGTCTGTATCTATCTATCTATGTATTAGTATTTATTCTTGTATTTTATAGTCATTTCCTAGCTATTTATCCCTTTTGTTGCACCTGGCATGTTTTGTCACTGCATCACCCTAAGGTTGACTGGTAGAAAATGCGTCAGGTCAGGCAGTCCGCCTTTGTACAGTATTTATTTTACTTGTGCATAAAGTTGTAATAAATAAATAAAAGTCACCATGCGGTCAGTTCTGCTACCATCTTGCTGATTATCTTAAGTTTTTTCAACGACATGAGCTGTTCTTATTTAGTTGTGCTGATGTGAGAAAAGATTTAAGCCTTAAAAGTTGGTGAGAAAACTTTAGGCGCGTTTGTAATTTTTTGAGATGGGGAAAAACCATTGAACTCGCGACCCTGTTACCGTAACCGACACCACGCGTGTTTTGTTTATAAGACGATTTAAAAAACACACACGTACCTGATTGTTCGTTTTCACTTCTGTCGGCACTCCCGGAGTGCCACTGTTTTTTTGCTACGAAGGGCCTAACTGATCTCTTAGGAGATCAGTTAGGCCCTTTCTACACAAACGTTTTTCAGACACCAATCTACATAGCCTTCAGATGATCTGACCAAGATTATGTCTGGACTTTAAAAGAGACTGTGACCTCTGAGTTTGCTTCGGCCTTTCTTCTCAGAGTAGTCAGATAGGAAACGCCGACCTCATCTCGTTAAAAAAAATATGATTGACGTGTAAAAATGTTTGTACAGAAATAAAATCTTTTATCATTTAACCCTCCTTTTTCTCCCCCATACGGACCATCTCCATATCCATGAGGATTTCTCAGAAAAACAAACTTAAAGAAGTCTTAAGAACTTAGGGTAAAATTATTACACGTACCTACTGATTTTATTAATGCCTGCCAGAACTTAAAGCTAACCATACACATGTAGAAGCGATTAAAATAATTTATGCCACAAAGTTTGTTTGACAAAGTACGTGAGACGCGTTACTCTGAGACTTGTTCAAGAAATCGAACCGCCATTTTGTAACTACCAAGCTATAATACCTACTATTGCTCCGTCAAGCTTAAAATTCGGGGCAATGCTACAAACGTGTCAAATAACATCCCGGTTCCGAGCAATAGGCTATTTGACTGGTTTCTGATAAACATCTCAGATTATTTAATGGTGTCTAACGAGCCCACAAAAACCTATTACTTCAAATTGCATAATGTATTTCTTTTAAAAAATAGTAAATAAAAATGTACTGTTTAAATAAGCCGCCAAAACGCTATCTTTAACAATATGGCGTCGTGACGTCACGATTCACGTAAACAAACGTTGAAACGGTCGAGATACTAGACAAAAGTCATCTGTTCTGTCAACGATAGACAGAAATTTACTAAATCATGACGTCATCTTAAGTTCAGCCAATACAGACCGTTTTCGATTACGTGGCGCCAGATTTAAAAAGATGAAGTTTTTTCGGGTTTTTTTTTATAAATAATACATTGTTTTGTAGTAAAATTAATGCAAATCGATTTTAAAAGCGATAATCTATACGAGTGTCAATAATTAAGACCTTATTTTTTACATTGTCAAATAGCCTATTTATGCGGGTATCATTGTGATCCAGGGCTATGTCAGGTAAGGTAGGGTTTCGTTAAATATCCAAGTTATGTATTTTCTTTCACCACTGCTCTCAAAACGGTGAAGGAAAACATCGTGAGGAAACCGGCATGTCCTAGAACCAAAAATTCGATGACATGTGACATCTGCCAACACGCACTGGGCCCGGGTGGATTACGGCCCACTCCCTCTCACCGAAAGGAGGCCTGTGCCCCAGCAGTGGGAACATTATAGGCTGATTATGTTATGTATTTTCTAGGATTTGCACAGACTTGGAAAAGTCTGGTATTTTTTGTGAAGCTTTGGTCCGAAAAATGAGCTCGGTCGTTGGTTTATTTACCATTTGGAAAGATACAAATTAAACTACAATCAGACTTACGGTGGTATGTCAGAGTTATCCATTTTTGGGACACTGGGTCAGTAAGAAAAAAACAGGTCAAGTGTGAGTCGGACTCCCGCACCGAGGGTTCCGTAAAAATTTGTAGGTATGTAAATAGTTTATCACGAGATTTTTTTTAATGTAACTACAAATTTACAGTTTTCAGATTTTTCCCTTTGCATGTGCTATGACCTCGTTCCTTACCAAATTTCATGATTCTAGGTCAACGGGAAGTACCCTGTAAATCTTGAGTGTCGAAATGTACGTTTTTGGCGGAATAAATGGCCATATATATTTTTTTTACGTTATCTTAGAAGTTTGATTTTTCACAGCTTCAAGGGACTGTAGACTTGAGTATATGCTTTTAGTTTCAACTCGATACCTCCACGTGTTTCCAAAATAAAGGGTCTTGACAGACGGACAGACAGACGGACAACAAAGTGATCCTATAAGGGTTCCGTTTTTTCCTCTTGAGGTACGGAACCCAAAAAAGACAGAAAGAAAAAAATATGTATTGCGACTCGTATAGGAAGATCAAGAAAAAGTGTAAATTTAAGGCAAACGGGTAATCTAAATAACACTGATCAAATGACATTATGCGTAAAAAAACATAATTATTCAAAAGTGATATTGTATTTTTCTGTTAGGAATTGCCTAGTGGCAGCCCAGAGTCTGAATTTGTGCCCGGTTGACGGTAATAGACTCACGCCTTATTACATCGACTTTTAATTAACTCCCGAAATATGAATAGAACTCTGCCTAACTCAACGGGATACAGTCGTGATGATATGGTATATTCCAAACAGGTATTTGTTACTCGTAATCAGCCTATAATGTTCCCACTGCTGGGACACAGGCCTCCTCTCAGTGAGAGGGAGTGGGCCGTAACCTACCACGCAGGCCCAGTGCGGGTTGGTAGATGTCACATGTCTTCGAATTTTTGGTTCTAGGACATGCCGGTTTCCTCACGATGTTTTCCTTCACCGTTTTGAGAGCAGTGGTGATGAAATATTTTACACAAAGTAAAACGCCTGTCTGCGTTCGAACCTACGACCTACAACTCGTGAGTCGCGGCCGTTACCACTGGGTCACCATTGCTCTCTGTTATGTAATGGTTGTCAGTATCTCCTGTTAATATTGTACATTGAGATCTAAGTACCAATTAGCGCAGGTGTTAACTTATGCTAAAGTCACACCTGCGTACAGGTATATACGTAAGCTCTAAGCTAAGTTAAGCTTAAATGGGATTTAGTATAATATTATGTCGCACTGACTTGACTTAGCAGCATTATCGAAATCGGGACAAACCCGCATTATGGACGTATTCCACATTGGGCACCCGCTTAAATAGCACCTGAGTGAATGCACCTGACTGACACACAGCGGTACATTCACACAGGTGCCATTTAAGCGGGTGCCCAATGTGGAATACGTCGCATTATGTCCTGTATCGAGAGATAGACTTGAGCACTGGCTTTTCATGTAGGTATGGTGGTTAATACATTATTTTTTTAAGTTCTATTGTCTCGTTGGTGAGCATGATGTCCTGGGTTTGATTCTCGGATCAAGCGAAGTGTTATTGGGTTTTTCCAACCGGAATTTCTTAGTAGCCAGCCCGGAGGCTAGGTTTGTGCCCGGTTGATTGATGGCAATAGGCTCGCCCCTTATTACATGGGACTTGAACATTACTGGTGACAACTGGGTGTACTATATACACATCTGCCTAACCGACAAATATGTAGGTATTCCGATGTAAAACACAAGGTAATATTTAAATGACCGTTTAATAACTTGTTGACCTTAAAATGTGCGTCTTTTTTATCATTCTGGTATTTTTGTTAAAGTTCGTTGCAGTAACTAAGCTAAGACACCCTGACCAACTAAAGCACCCGTACCAAATGAGGTTAGGTTAGTCAACAACACCACCCCTTTTGAGACAGTTATTTTCAGTTTCATCAGTCACTCAATGAAATAATAAATTCATAATCGTCACCATTTCAGCCAAAGGACGTCCAATGTTGGACATAGGCCTCCCCCAAACACCGCCACATCAACCGGTTCTGTGCTTCCCGCATCCAGGGGATTCCTGCGGCCTTCACAAGGTTTTCGGTCCACCTTGTGGGACCTCGAAAAAATAAGTTGTCTTCAAGTAATTAGCAGTAGACAACTTGATCTTCTATAGAGCCTTCATCATCATCATCATCATTTCAGCCGAAAGACGTCCACTGCTGGACATAGGTCTCCCCCAAGCACCTCCACTTCGACCGGTTCTGTGCTTCTTGCATCCAACGGGTTCCTGCGACCTTCACAAGGTCGTATAGAGCTTTATCGTTACATAATTTCTCATCAACTTACGCAGTCCAAAATAACAATATTTCCAAGAAACAGAATAATAGAAAGAAGGGTAACATCTTGGGTTCAAATTTAATAAAGGACTATGGGCGTAGTGGCAATAACTCTATGGGATATATCCAATAACAACCACTACTATAAACTTTGTCTTTAGGTGGATTGGTACTGTGGGTTTGCCTGGTATTTGAGAGAAATAATATTTTATTTCCAAAGTCTGCAGAGATTCTTCCTTTCAAAAATCATATATTCCATTCTTGTTTAGAATTGATTTTTTTATGGCAGTGTTTGCTGTCGATAATAAAGGTCAAATGGCAATAGGTTGACATCATGTTGGTATTTTAGGAAAAAAAAAAAGGACAAAAAGGCTGTCGAATATCAGAAAATTATTTTTTTCATAGCTCCGTCCTATTTTCCTACAACAGAAATGAATACTTAGAACTAATTACTACTAATTTTATGTAATATAGCTTCCGCCCGAGGCTTCGCCCGCGAGGTATGTCGATAAAAACTAGCCTATATTTTTGGCAAAGAGATAGATTGCATCCTTCTCCGGGATGCAATCTATCTCTCTGCCAAATTTTATCGAAATCCGTTCAGTAATTTAGGCGTGAAAAGGTAACATACAGACAGACAGAATTACTTTCGAAAAGCTAGATTAGGCACTCGGTTACTATCTTATTTTTTCAGATATAACTCGTTTGCCAATGAGAAAAAGTGCAAATACCCAAATTGTAACTTTTTAATTAAGATTTTCCAACTTTTCAATTAGCCTTAAAACATTTTCATGCACACACCGACCAACAATTTTACTAACCCCTGAACCCTCGTTTCCTGTGATCCTCTTTATGGCTTTAACTGAAACTTGAACTTTTTTATTTGAACCCAGCACAGTGGCGGGTCCACCGGGCGGGTCCAAGTTCTGTCGTGAGATTAGTAAAGTTTGCAGTGATTTAAACTTGCGTTGTCGACTGTACGTAGCTCAGCGTGGGGATGTTTTTATATTAGCATAATACCTGTAGCAGTGATGGCCAAGTGGTAACGGCCGCGACTTACGAGTTGTAGGTCGTAGGTTCGAACCCAGACAGGCGATTTACTTTGTGTAAATTATTTCATCACCACTGCTCTCAAAAACGGTGAAGGAAAACATCGTGAGGAAACCGGCATGTCCTAGAACCAAAAATTCGAAGACATGTGACATCTACCAATCCGCACTGGGCCCGCGTGGTGGATTACGGCCCACTCCCTCTCACCGAGAGGAGGCCTGTGTCCCAGCAGTGGGAACATTATAGGCTGATTATGGTATGGTAATACCTAGGTATATGAGAGAAAGAATTCTTTAAAATCCATAACATGATAATATTTACATAATCTATGCTAATATTTAAAATAATAATAATATGTACATTTATATGAAAAAATAAGCAAAAAAATCGTAGGGCATCAAAAAATTCGTCCGCATCGCTGTCAACAGGAACAGTGCCCAAAAAGCTGGTATAATAGTTATTTTATTAGATTTTTTTTTTAATTTTCTAATTTTAATGGTTTGATTTTTAAAGGCCGTGTTAGTCTCTAGACAGCTTCTGCCAACTTTAACGCCAAACAACGCCTATAGTTGAAAAAACAGGATCAAAGGCAAAGTATTTTAAATAGGCACACAAAAGGCACTTTTGAACGTCAAAAATTACAACAAAATAGAATTGATTCTAGTCGCCCATTCCAAAATGTAATTTTCGTATGGAGAAGAATGGGCAAGAAACTCCACCGTTACTCTACATCCTAACCTAATTACATTTGCTGCTCAGACAATTGTATCTAAAACAGACATAAGTACTCATAACAATTACACAAAAAGCTCACAACAGAACATCCTCATAAATTCTAAAGCCAGTCTTCCACCAACAGTATCGACACAGCCTAACAGATCACGCTACCGACAGTACTACCACGCTACACGTAAGACAAACTACAGTATTAACGTTCCTAATCTGTTTGCTACAGCTTCTGTGGCGAGCAGCCAAGTTGTGTAGCACGTTGCTGCAACTTGCTCTGTTTCTTGTTTCATGTTCGGTTAGGATTTGTTGTAATTGAAGCAGGGCTAATGATATAAATGGCAGAGCTAGTATTTTGGCATACTTTTTTAACTATTTTACTCTCCTCTCATGGGTTGTATTGCTTATTTTCGGAGGGTGTATTAAACTTAGAAGCAAACCACAAATAAATAAATTCGTTTAAAAGTAAAAAAAGTCTTCGCTCTGTTTCTGTTAACCTTTTGAATATAACAGAGACGGAACGGTGTTTTAAATTATAATATTTAGTAACATAAGATGCAAGTAGGCCAAAATCACTGATTTCGGTATCACATTAAAGTATTCTCATTATTCTAAGCTACGCTTGCCGCGGTTGGTCTGTGGATGGGTGACCATCTTTACATACCGTGATCCCTCCGTGCCTCGGAAAGTACGTTAAGCTGTTGGTCCCGGCTGTCATTCGTGAATCTTTGACAGTCGTTACGGATAGTCAGAAGCCCGAAAGTCTGACAACCAGTCTTACCAAGAGGTATCGTATTACCCAGTAACTGGGTTGTGAAGGTCAGATAGGCAGTCGCTCCATGTAAAACACTTGTATTCAGCTGCATCCGGTTAGACTGGTAGCCGACCCCAACATAGTTGGGAAAAGGCTAGGCAGATAATGATGGTGATGATTAAAGTATTCTCATCAGAAAAGTATTTTCGTATTTCAGCCATTTAGGGAACCTAATCGACTAGCCGATTGATTCACCACACCAACACGAGAGTAGAATATCATCGCTTCGCATCACACTGGACGACATACTCCTCCGACACAATCCTAAGCAGTTTAGGGAGTAATAAATCTATTGTTCTGTCAAAACAACAACTCGTTTTTGCTTATCTACTATATTACAACAGACTGTTCTATTATACAACTGACTCTGCGAAACATTGAAGAAGAAAATTGTTTTGAAGTATGAAACTATAGAAGAAAGTAAAGCTAGTAAAACTATAGATTGTTGTTAGCTCCGCCCCGCGGCTTCACCCGCGGAAATGTCGATACCATGGGAATATCGGAATAAAAAGTAGCCTATATGTTAATCCAGGGTGTGAGCTACCTCCATACAGAATTTTATCGAAATTGGTCTCGCCGTTTGAGCGTGAAGAAGTAACAAACATATAAACACACCCACAAACTTTCGCCTTTATAATATTAGTGTGATTATGATTTTACTTGTACCTATTATATATTGTTAGATGTTGGTATATTATAAGTCTTGCCTCAGTCGGTCTAGTGGTCGCAAGCGCTACTGAACATGAGGTCCTGGGTTTGATTCCCGGGTCGAGCGAAGTGTGATTGGGTTTTTCCATTAGGAATTACTCAGTTGCAGACGGCATGAAAGTTTGTGGTGTGATGACTCCCGCGCCGCTTAAAAGCAAGTAAAGCCGTTGTTCCAGCCCCTGATCTTTCGGTCGTGTTGGATTGCCGTCCCACCGGACTATGAGATTATAGGAACAGAGAGCACCTGTGACTGCACATACACTTGTGTACTAGAATATCTCCTGCTTATCTGGCTAAGGCACGCGCCACGTTCCGTTGTGCGGGGCACGCGCACCCGTGCGTGATTTCTACATTCTGATTGGCCATAGTGACTGAAATCAGGAGAATATTATTTAAAGTCTTTTAAACAACGTCATGAAAAATAAAGATCCCGAAACACCATCACATAATTCAGCATATTCCAACTATATTCCCCCGGAAATTGAAGAATAACATTTTCCTACCCCAAACTTCATAAAGCGCCTTTTGTTCTCCCCTCAGAATGAAAACCAAAGCAATGTGTGACGAATGAGAAAGGACTTACATTTACGAGTATATTATAACTAGCTGCGCCACGCGGTTTCACCCGCGTAAATGTCGATCCCGTGGGAATATCGGGATAAAAAGTAGCCTATATAGTAAGCCAGGGTGTCAGCTACCTCCATACCAAATTTTATCAAAATTGGTGTAGCCGTTTGAGCGTAAAGAAGTAACAAACATATAAACACAGACACACCCACACACACACTTTCGCATGTATAATATTAGTGTGATACTAAGCATTCGGAAACTCGCTTCCTAAAACCCATTTTACACGCTTGACTATCCACACACAAAATGACAAACAACAACACTGAATATTCATAAGATTGGCTTAAAAATACCCTCTTGTTTGTTCGAAGTTTAACTCAAAGCCTATAACACCCGATTAAGTAGCAAAACAGCAAGAATAACGGGAAACAGACGTGATGGCGCGTAAATTGCTTCGCGGGGTAAGCAGGAATGTACACAGTTCCCCCCAGAAAATTCAAAAGGTAAATAAAGTAAAAGGTAAATAAAGTAAATAAAATAGAGCAACTTCTTCGTGCTAAGTGGAATTTTCTCGGCGTGTTATTTATGCTTGCTTTTGTTGACGGAAAAAAGGCTGGATTGGCGCATTTGTAGTCTATGGAACAAACTTTTAGTTTAGTTTACTTTTATGATTTACTAGCTCCGCGGTTTTACCCGCGTAAATGTCGATCCCGTGGGAATATCGGGATAAAAAGTAGCCTATATGTTAATCCAGGGTGTCAGCTAGCTATGTTCCCCTATATTATAAACGGCTGGACCAATTTTGATAAAATAATAATAATTTTGATTTGAATTGATTGATTTGATTTTGATTTGAATTTTGATAATTTTGATTTTGATTATTATATCAAAATCAAAATTATGGCGAAGACAGTCCGTGTTTTTCTTTTTTTCGCTGCATTACGTAGGTATAATCAAAGAGAATGGATTGGATTGTTTGGTATTTTAGCACAGACAAAAAAAATAACAGAAAAATCCTTCACCAATGGGATTTGATACGATTAACTTAACAGTTAACTGTCCATTATGATTCATAATGTTATCCTTTTATGATTCTGCCAAAGTGGCTTTTTTAGGCCCCCTGTTCTGTGAGCAATGTGCAAAGAATTGTCAAACTTAAGGCACAGTTAGTGAATAAATAAACGAGAAAAATAATAAAATAAAATTATCTCCAGCCCGCTTTCCCCCAGAGTGAGGCTGAGGCTAGTAGGCAGCGATTTGCGATGCGACTGGAAGAGCGAAACGAGAAAAACATGGTATGGCTACATTACAAGCGAAATTCCGGCGTATTTTCTAATAAATTCGCTTCAATTTCGCTGATATGTTGATGTAGCCGATGCCGTGATTACAGTAATGTTGTTCCTATCGCATAAAGAAATCAAAGATCGCTAGTAATATTTGATGTATGGTGTAGCCATAGACGTGAGCATTCATTTACTTGTTTTAATCGCTCATGTGTCGCAGGTCGCGTCGCGGCTTAATGTAGCCTCAGCCTTAGTACCAAGCCGTTCGGTAATGAAGTGCGAACTTTCTCAAACTTAACGCTGCTAATTAGTTCGTTTTGTTAGTTTTTGCTCCAAAACTTACGATATTATATAGCTTTGTATACTTGATATATTTATATTTTCTTGTTTGTGTTTTGAAAGATTTTGCAAAGAAGTTTTCATGCTGAGTTGGAAATATTTTAGTTTTCAGTGAGTTTCAGTTTAATTAATTTAGTCCGAAATGTAATTGCCAATCTGTTTAATTAAATACATACATAAACTCACGCTTTCTTCCCATGGGGTAGGTAGAAACTACAGAACGCACCTGTTAGGATCTGCCCAGATAAATAAAAAAAACCGGTCAGGTAAGGGTCAGACTCGCGCACCGAGGGATCCGTACAAATTTGTAAATAGTTTTAATTTTTTTTTTGTAATCACACTAATATTATAAAGGCGAAAGTTTGTGAGTGTGTGTGTGCGTGCAGTGTTTATATGTTTGGTACTTCTTCACGCTCAAACAGCTGGACCAATTTTGATAAAATTTTGTATGGAACTAGCTGGCACCCAGGATTAACATAATTATAGGCCACTTTTTATCCCGATATTCCAACGGGATCGACATTTACGAGGGTGAAACCGCGGGGCGCAGCTAGTGTAACTATAAATTACGGTTTTCGGATTTTTTCCTTTACCTATTTGTGCTACATGACATTACTTCTTACCAAATTTCATGATTCTAGGTCAACGGAAAGTACCTACCCTGTAGGTATCGTATATAAGTAATACTAACCCTTTATACTACTTATACTACCCTTGATACTGCCTATAACTGCCCTCCATGGAAAATACTGGTATTCAGCTGCATCCGATTAAACTGAAAGCTGACCCCAACATAGTTGGGAAAAGGCAATCCAGATTTACCTTATTTCTAGGTAACCTTACTCATTTCATAAAACCCTTAACACACATGCCAAACAAGCCATGACATCGTAAAGCCAGGTTCACACACTATAAACTTTACGTGACCATAAAGATAAACAGCTCAGCAGGATTGTGGCCGATCTTAGTAATGGTACCGTTAAAATTATATAGCAAAAATATAATGGTTACCAGTGGTCAATAGGGCCGAAGTTAATTGATCGTTAAGGCTATGGTTTCCTTGAAGACACCACATAACGGCTGCAGTGACGTTTTCATGAAAGTAATGGCAATGGTTGGGTTTGATATCTCCAAGCGCAGCCTTCTTCTTCTTCTTACCCCTTGGGTGACCTTTAGCCTTCTCACGGAGTTTCCCTACGTGATTGAATCAGAAATTTAGAAATCCGCAGCGGAACCAAGGTAACTGACATAGCCCGAAGAATTTCCAAACTGAAATTGTGAGCAGGGCACATTGCTCGCAGAACAGATGGCCGATGGAGCCGAAGGGTTCTGGAGTGGCGACCGCGTACCGGAAAACGTAGCGTTGGAAGGCCTCCTACAAGGTGGACCGATGACCTTGTGAAGGCTGCAGAAATCCGCTGGATGCGTGGCGGAGTCTGTACCATAATGTACTCCGGCTGTCACGTGTAGATCTTTGACATTCGAGGGTAGTCCGAAGCCCGAAAGTCTGATAACCAGTCTTAATTAGGCGTACCTATATAATATTACCCAGTAACTGGGTTGTGTTGGTCAGATAGATAGTCGCTCTGTGTAAAATACTGGTATTCCACTGCATCCTATTAGACTGGTAGCTGACCCCCACATAGTTGAGAAAAGGCTAGGCAGATGAATATAATGAATTAAATTATATGTGTTTATTTGTTACACGACTGGCCTGTTGGTCTAGTGGTCAGTGACTATGACTGCTATGCCGGAGGTCGTGGGTTCGATTCCCACCCAGGACAAATGTTTGTGTGATGAGCATGATCATTTGTTCTGTGTCTGGGTGTAATTTATCTATATATGTATGTATTTAGAAATATATAAGTATGTTTATCAGTTGTCTAGTACTCATAACACAAGCTCTGCTTAGCTTGAGACTAGACGGCGTTGTGTGATAGTTGTGGAATATTATTATTATTATTACATACACGGACAAGAAAAAAAAAACAGAACAGAAAAATTGGTACAAATATTTCTGTTAATAGATCCTTTAAGTCACTTTTACATGTGAAAGTTTTGGGTTATATTTTAAAACGAGATGGCATGGCACCGGTATTTTCTATCATTTAATTTCAACCCAAAATCTCAGGTAATTCCACGATTATTTTTAATTTTCCTGACTTTGGCTTCGAAAATCCCTGGGAGTAATATTCAGCTTAGTATTTTGATCAGCACCGCGGCACAGAGGCGCTGAGGCACAGGGGTGCAGGGTGCAGGTCGTGACTATAAGCACTCAGTGCTGGTGTCGCCATGCCGTGTACTAGGATAATGCGCGCACGTTGTGCGCCTTACTTCTGTGGTGCAAACCATGAGCGGTTAATTTGTCACTTGCATAACGAAAAATATAGCCTTTTTTGTTCTCGGGGGGAAACCTTCAAAAGGCGCCTAGTCTTTGGGGATAAAACCAAGGATTGTGGGATTTTTACCTCACTAAAACCACCCCGGTGGTCACCATCTGCACTATGGATGGGGGCACCGTTACCTCTCAAAACACCAATCCGGAGCCCCCTCTGTACAATGCCTGTTAGGTCACATCACTTTTTTGCTTTTAGTACGATCCTTATGCCTACGGTATATAAGTCAAAATCGGTTGAATGGACTGAAAAAGAGGTTTATTTAAATGTCTAATCTTATTTATAATGGAATATAGAGAGTATTAGGAGTATTAGAGAGTTATTCCGGTTTGATCCCTTGAACCCCCCCCCCCCCCTCGTCGATCCCCTGTGTTTATAGTTTGTAAAAACAAAGAATATTTTCCCAATGGGTGCCTGAAGATGGACGTCGCCACCAAAGTCGGCCCAGAAGGAGATGACCTGGGCTCGTACCGCAAGGGCTGGTTCGAGGTGGCGCGGGAAAAGAGTGCCTGGAAGGATTTGGGGGAATGACCAGCAGTGGGACAGTAGAGGCTAACAAAAAAAAACTCGTAAAAAAACGGATCATGTTATCGAAAAAAAGATAATGTTATTTCATTGATTAAAAGGCCTCGTGGGCCTTTTAATCAATGAAATAACATTATCTTTTACAACGACCTTATAGTTATCGTGCATGCCAGAAAAGTTTCTAGGACTGCAAACCGTTTCAATGTAACTCTTTTATGTTTCATGTGTTCTGAAAACCTCAGGATGGTATAATTTAATCATGATCATGCTCATATTAGTTGGTAAACATCTAGTGCCGACCATGGGTCTTCGAAGTACAATGTTCAGAAATGGTTTAAGGGAAACCACTGTGTGTGGTGCACAGCGATTTCCCATCGCAGACCTTTAGCATAGTTCTAAGTGATAAATTATCAAATCATTATTTTGACACTAAAGGTCATACGCACACGTATCAACTCGACCCATTCAGTATTCTTTGTATGAAACTCCCTATTGCAACGCACACTTATCGGAATCGTAACGTAATCACCTCGCGAACCGCGGTGCGGTGCGTGGTCAACTTGCAGTTCCGGCGGTTACAGCTCGTCGTCCCCGCGCTTACGTCTCTCCGTACCCGAGCTTACGTCTCTTCGTCCACCCTTGCCCCTCTCACCCCTCCCGTGGCCTGTCTGCAGCACCATCAACCAGCAATCCACGAGCCGTAAGCGCGGCGTCGCCTAGCCGTAGCCGAGTCGACGTATCGAGGCTTCTGATCCGCTTTGGTTACGTGTTTACGTTAGGTTGACGCCTGTTTGACGCTGAGGCGTAAGGCGATACGGTGACGATCCCTTTCCGAGTTGATATGGAAAATAATGAAAACCTCTGACAAACGCTGCATACTTTTCACTTACGACTTACAGTATGTGGTTGAAAAGTGCGGTGCGCCAGAATCCACAGGGACTCGAAATGAGCATACAAAGCAGCCCTATACGCTATTGATGCACCAGACGGCGTAGTGACAGCAGAACAACACGAGCCTATGTGGGAGCTCGATTTATAACGTGTTGTGAATTGTGAATAGTTTTGCGAACCGTAGCGGTTGAGACGTGGAAAATTGTCTGTGATGCAATGTAAAATGATAGTTTATTATAGGAGGTAGGATTTGTTCTTGTCTTCGTGTTGGTTATCATTATAAGAAGTAACATTACATTGCTGTAAAAATTTGCCGGTTATTTATGATTCACTTTTTGTCTTTGGAAAACTTCCGTATCTTTGATATTTAGGTAATGCAATTTCAATCTCAGTAGCTATCTTCGAACTTATCTTTGGTATTTAGATCTTTTAGGTATCTACTACATTCATTTATTTTACCAAAATTAATGATTAAATCGTCATAAACGATGCCAGTCATAATTTGACATTGGTGAACGAAAACATCGGAACGTAACCTGGATTTATATGTAACTAACTTCCGCCCGCGGCTTCGACCACGAGGTATGTCGATAAAAACTATCCTATGTCCTTCCCCGGGATGCAATTTATCTCTCTGCCAAATTTTATCGAAATCCTTTCAGTAGTTTAGGCGTGAAAAGGTAACATACAGACAGACTTTTGAATTTATAATATCAGTATGGATGAATACAAGTCTGAAATCGCCAGCCCGCCTTCAGAAAGCATGGTGATTAATGCTCGTGACTTCTCTGTAGAGGTGACCATTGTCTTGCAGAATCAGCCTTTTATGTTCTCACTGTTGGGACACAGCTGTAATCTACTGCGGACCCAGTGCGGGTTGGTAGATGTCACGTATCTTCGAATTATTGGTTCTAGGACATTCCGGTTTCCTCACGATAGTTTTCTTCACCGTTTTGAGAGCAGTGGTGATGAAATTATTTACCCAAGGCAACTGTCTGGGTTCGAACCCACGACCTTCAACTCGTAAGTCGGCGCCGTTATCACTGGGTCACCACTGCTCTATGCCCTGCAGTGAGAAAGAAGTATGCTGGTGCTAAGTATTATTTTGGTATTATTTTAGGACATGAATGAATCCTTTCGTAAAACGCATTGAAACCCATTTTTCACAAAACAAATAGTTTGTAGTTTCAGTTGAATGGAGTGCACAAATATTTTTTGCACAAAGCTATTGAAAAAAAAAAACAAAAAACGATTGCTTTACGAATTTGGAATAGAAGTATTTTGTTTTACTGCGTCATAAATGTTTCAGATTTGTTTGAATTTCATTTGTTTTGTTTGCTTTGCGTAAAATAAAAGTTGTGAAAACACTGAAAATGATTGTGTGCACTTTGAGACAATGTAACTAAATCCCTCTCGAAATAGAAGGCTTTTTGGTTTAATACCTTCAATTGCAACCGATTTACAAGTAAATCATACTCAGCCTATAATGTTCCCACTGCTGGGACACAGGCCTCCTCTCAGTGAGAGGGAGTGGGCCGTAATCCACCACGCGGGCCCAGTGCTGGTTGGTAGATGTCATCATGTCTTCGAATTATTGTTTCTAGGGCATGCCGGTTTCCTCTCCATGTTTTCCTTCACCGTTGACAAGTATATTATAATTTCTTTTATTTCGTTAAGAAGATTTGTACTCAAACACTTTTAAATGTCAATCATACTTATTAAAAAAAAAAAAAAAAAACTAGATGAGGTCGGCGTTTCCTATCCGACTACTCTGAGAAGAAAGGCCGAAATGAACTCGGAGGTCAGTCTCTTTTAATATCCAGGTTTAATCTTTGGTCTGGCCATATGAATACCATTAAGATAAAACACTAATTTAGAATAATTTTAATACTTTTTGCACCATCGAGAATAATTTCAGATTTAATAAAGATAGAAAGAAAGAAAATACACTAATAGGATGTATATGTTTAGGTCTTGTGCGTTTAATCAAATAAAAACCCAACTTCAAATGATTTCTACTCAAGAATACCCAACCATCTTCGTTTCCTGCTGACAGTACGTTATGTCAAGTTCATTAACCCCATGTGACGTCATCTCCGTCGGTGTATCGTCACGTTTTCCCCATAACTATAAGCCGAGCCTAATTTATACCGGCTTTTAAAATACGCCCCTCAAAATGTTCCTTTAAAACAGGGGTCGGAAACAGGTGCTTTTAATATGATACCGTTCGTGTAATATATTGCGTAAAAAAAAGTAATTAAAATCGCTACAGTATTGGCAATTTTCTTCTCAATTTTGGGGGCAATTGATTGGTTATTTTGGCTAGCCTTTTGATGTTATAAACAGTCGTCATTTTTTTTTTATAGGGAATATCCCTGTGGATTTAATAGATTGTGGTGTTCTGTAAAATATGCCAGTCTTTTGTTTTTTTTTTTGTTTCACCTGAACTTCTGCCGCGGGTCTTCAATCAACTCCCTAAGTCCCCTATTTTAGTTTTAGCAGTATATTGCTGAAGTTCGTTCATTAGAACCCTGGAGCGGTTGTCGGCGGAAGACAAAGAAAACTGGCTCGTTTTAGGAATTTTAAGTTAAGGCTAGAGCTTTTATAGAGTTGTAATTAAGGAGGTTTTTTGGGGAGCGTGTTTATTTAGGGTTTGATAGTTTTTAGAGCGTGTTTGGAGGCTAAATGATAACAGCCGCACAGGTCGATCGATAAGGTTAAGCTACGATTGCCGCGGGTGTTCAGTGGATGGGTGACCATCTTTAATAAACTACAGTCATCAATCCCGTACGCAAAATACTCGCATTTACGTGGAGTTGCGGAAACCAGCCCGTATTACCTAAGTCAAAAAGAAAAAGTGATCAATCTAGCTACACGTAAATTTTGTCTATGTTTATATACATAGGTAGGTACTTCGATTGACCAGAGTGACCTCTCAATATTACGCTTGCCACGGTTGGTCCGTCAATGGGTGACATAGATATCCGAATGGGTGGCCATCTTTACATAGCGTGACCCCTCCGTGCCTCGGAAGGCACGTTAAGTCGTTGGTCCCGGTTGTCATTCGCTGATCTTTGACAGTCGTTACGGTTAGTCAGTAGCCCGAAAGTCTGACAACCAGTCTTACCAAGGGGTATCCAGTAACTGGTTCGTGTAGGTCAGGTAGACAAACCTGTTACCCCATGGAGCGACTGCCTACAGCTGTCGCTCCATGTAAAATATTCAGCTGCATCAGGTTAGACTGGAAGCCGACCCCAACAGTTGGGAAAAGGCTTGGTAGATGATGAGTTTCTAAAGCGTGTTAGTTGGCCTCTTTGGGTGCCAAATAAAATTCAAAAATATCTTACGTAGGGTGTCACATTATTTGCTTTGTCATGGAGTTATTAAGTCATGAAATATACAAAGAAGCTACTCCAGGCTGATATTCCCAAAGCCAGAGATCTTTACCCCGAGGGATAATATTGAATTTTTGACAGATTTTTATTCAAAACTGTTTGACATTAATTTTATTCAACGATTTAAATAACATTTTTATTGGAAAACTGAGGCCACGCAAAAATTAATAACAGTTTAACTTGGAAACTAACCCTACAGATCAGATCATGAAGCATCCAACTGCTGGCCCCAGGTAGCTCAATCCTTGGTCCCTCATCATCAAAAACCTGAAGACCAAAGCTTTGTTAAAAAAATGATAGATTTAATAATCCTGTGGTACTGTCACTTTCATAACGAATAACCGTGGAGATAAGTAGATACACAGATTAGCAATAGATCAAGAACATTACTGAAACATTAATTTTTCGCATTAATTAATCATTTAAGCATGGAGTTAGGAGTGGTAAATCAGCATATTGTGAGATATGGCATCTTTATTTTTTACCATTGTCATAATTATCACCTTCCTAAAAGTCTACTGCTAAACGTATAGCATAATCAGCTAAAGAGTTCCCACAACTGGGACTCAGGCCTCCTTTCTGTGGGTGGGAACGGGTAAGAAATTGACCACGCAGGCCCAGTTAGGGTTTGTGGATGTCACATAAATGTCATCGAATTTTCGGTGACAAACATAATAAGTCTAATTTAAATTAAATTGATCATTTTTTATTTTGTAACTATAATATTTACATAATTTATACTAATACCTATTTAAAAAAAATAATAATATGTACATTTATATGAAAAAAAAATAAGCAAAATGATCATAGGGCATCAAAAAATTCGTCCGCATCGCTGTCAACAGGAACAGTGCCCAAAAGGCTGGCAGCATTGCCACGTTGTATGGCAATGCTAATTCTTTGGCCAAGAAATAGGCCAGCCCTCTGGTCACGTGAAGAGTCGACTAACCGCTTGGCGATATCTCGAAAAACCAAGTGGGCACTCGGACCCCATGGCCCTAGTGTTTCAACCCCAAACGGCTCGAACATATAACTCCCAATCAGGTTGGAATATTTTCGCCGTTTGAGGTTTTCTGCACCTGCAGCAGCCGCCCCAGCACAGCTCACCGTGCTAGGAAGATGGGATGGCGCAAGGGTGTCGACACATGTTGCATCCCACAATTGATCATTGAAATCAGTTTTAAATTATAGGGAGTATCAGGGTTAGGGTTAGGTTAGGTATTCAGGGTTTATTATTAAGCATGAATTTGTATCCTAAAAGTTTTAATAAGAAATTGACAAACACAACTGAGTAAATTTGCTTGCCGCGTTTAGTTATAAAACATTACATTTATAATATAAGTATGTAGGTACTAACGGCCCAGGGCTTTTTTACATTCCATTACTTTTTGATGTAAAAATCCAGGAAGCCAGGAGCAAAAGTAGCCTCTGACTTTCTCCAGGTTAATAGTAGTTTGGTTTTGGTTACCAATCTGTGAAATTTCAAAGCAATCGGTTTAGTGGTTTAGGTTTACAGACAGACTGATTTACTTTCGCACTTATAATATTGTATCTATTAGTATGGATGAATATTTTTTGTAACTAACTTGACATTAATTTATATACCATTTACACACATCAAAAGTGTCTAGGGATCAAGCATTTTTATGCGGATTTCTTGAGATTGAGATGTGGCTTTGTAATAAATTTATGATTTTATAAATTTATATGGATCCTTTTTGGTGCATTTCATAATTTGAATCAGGAACTGTGAATCAAATTCGAGTAAAAGATGAAAATCAGCTGTCAATATTTTCCCTATAAAAACATACAACGCATTGAAGACATTATTAGTGCTACTGTTTCCCTACTACTGATTAAAACCAACGTTATTATGGAGCGGCGACGTCATTTAAGCAGGGAAGAAATGCTCAGAGCCGTGGGAATGATAGAAGCTGGTTCCCGGCGACGTACTGTGGCTTTAGCTCTGAATACAAGTCAGAGTGTTATCAGTCGACTTTGGACACGTTACCGAAGCACTGGTACCGTGGCTGAGCGCCATGGAGGACGGTATCGCTGCACCACACGGAGACAAGACCGATACATTCAAATCTTAACTCGAAGAGCTCCAACAATAACCGCCATGATGTTAGCCGTGAGGCTTCATCACTCTTCAGGGAACTTAATTAGCGACCAAACAGTCAGAAACCGCTTGCATGAAGTGAACCTTCATTCCCGAAGACCGCTACGGGTACCACCTATAGCAATGCACAATCGTAGGATTCGATATAAATGGGCTCTTGAACACAGAAATTGGGCAGAAGAACAATGGCGTTTCGTGTGCTTTTCTGATGAGTCTCGTTTTGGTATGAGACCGGATACAAGACGTATACGACACCGGAGAACCCCTGGACGCCAACAGCGATTAAAATCCTGCCAGGAAGTCCATCCTTATAGTGGTGGAACCATCATGGTATGGGCGGGTATTTGGATCGGCGGAAGAACTGAGTTGATTTGGATCAGAGGCAACCTCAACGCTCAAATTTATGCTGAGACGATTGTATCAGACGTCATCGTTCCTCTACAAGTGCAAATCGGTCCCTTATTTCAGTTAATGCATGATAATGCACGACCGCACACCGCAAGAGTTGTAAGACAGACTCTCGCCGCAGCTAACATCAATGTCCTGCCCTGGCCTGCTCAGTCGCCAGACTTGAACCCGATTGAGCATGCATGGGATATGCTACAGAGAAGAGCTCTGCCGAATATGGAGGGTATCCAGTCGCAAGAAGACCTTTTTTTGTTGTTGCAACGAACATGGGCGGCCATTCCACAGCGTGATTTGGATGAACTCATTTTGAGTATGCCAAACCGATGTTCTTGTGTTGTTAGTGTTCGCGGTAGAAACACGGATTATTAATTATTTAAGTTACCCAATAAAATTTTAAAGAAAACTGTTATTTCAGTCTTTTTTTCGAACTTTTGTGTTAGTGGTTCAAATGTCAAAAATCCCTTTATTAGGAAAATGGCAAATTTCTTTATTAATGCAAAGGTGACTTGGTTTATCGTTACTGTGACAAACGAAAACACTTTATTTGATGAATCCTTAAAGAAAATTTTAATTAATATCAATCAGGAGAAAAGTTATTGCACAAATATATGTTGATCCCTAGACACTTTTGATGTGTGTATATAACCTAGATCAAACTAAATATTTATCCATCTTTAACTAACCAAACAGAATCAATATCAAAGTGCTACGAGATTTCGTAGCTCGTAGACCCTTCTACGCGCTACGCCATCAGTTGTTCTCATATTTCATTGTCGGCAAGTACAATCATAGTGACAGAGTGTATCTATCAATCAGAGTGATAGACGTTCTTCTAGGCTTTTGTTACTAATTAGTATTAGAATATGATTGTGTAATTATACTGTTACGTTGTTTTTTTTGTACCTACACAGCTGCGTTACTAATAAGTAAAGTAGCATTTACCTGAAAACATCAGTAGTACATTTTGAGGTTTCCGAGTATTATATTTCATTGTAGTTTGTACAATTGACTTTGGCCTGCACTTGATAGAAGGACTCATTCCTTCAACTGAATCTTGTCACTAGACTCTTTAGGTATCACTTTCTCACAATTAATTACTTTCCTAAAACCTATTAAATAAGTTTGCACAATAAATTAGATTAAATATTGAAAGGTTAAGTTGCAATGTTTACATACAAAATTTGATATGTCATTCAGTCGAACGTCAGTTTGACAGTTTAGAGGCGACCTCTGGCGGTCGCCGAGTCACAGTTGTAGTTTAATCGATATTTTAACATATTGTTTGCTAACCATCGAAATAATATCGTATTGAGCAATCCTTCATAATTTTCAGCTTTCAGTAAAAATTCATAATAAACTAAATAACCGAAAGCGGAAATAAAAGTAGTTTTTTCATTAAGCATAGACATATTTCTAGAAATTTTTAATCTGTGGATTGTCTTTGACAGAGGGTGGCCAGAGAGGAGAACATAATCTGCGCGAATGGAGATTATGGGGTAATTAGTTAATTAGACAGGTTTTTAGGATTGGGAATTGAAAATAATTTGATTGTTGGTCTGGATCATGAAGATTCTTATTGTTTCAGCGTTCAAACATCACGTTGTGTAGTTGTTAGTGATTTTCAAGAATTAAGTATCTTGGTGTAATGTTTCTCTGCCGTGTTTATCATCCCCCTGTGTGTATCATTTTACCTGCATTATGGGAAATTTTAGAAATGCTCCGTCTATTTCCGGCTGATCTCCATGACAGGATGAGAATCATAAGTTAGCGTCCTTTTTACATTGAGACGTGCTCGATACAGGAGCAAATTCTGTTCCCTGTTTTATAAG
Organism: Oligia strigilis; assembly: GCA_951800025.1. Classification (NCBI taxonomy): domain Eukaryota; kingdom Metazoa; phylum Arthropoda; class Insecta; order Lepidoptera; family Noctuidae; genus Oligia; species Oligia strigilis. The sequence continues at coordinate 2,742,866 of OX637547.1, forward strand.
GTAAGGATTTGTTGAAATAGTGTTTGGAAGTGGTCTGTGAGCCCTTCTCTGGCTGTTAAAAGGATATTGTCGTGATCCATGAATATTACTTACAGGATTATAATTGCGCACACGCAGACAACTGTCCAGCCAGTCGAGGATCACAGTCAAGTGCTTTCTTCATCAATCAACCGTGAGTATTTCACCCGCTGACTATTTATCATGGATTCCTCAGTGTTAACCACGGGATTAAAATATTGTTCAAGGGAATGAGCCCAGCCACGTGGGTAACCCTCGTAGCTCCTATAGTCACTGGCTAATGTTCTAGCCTTCTAGATTTCCAAGCCCGGTCACCTCAAGGAATGTTAATTAGTTTCAAACTATATTATTAGGTCTCCGTATTGTCGTTTCCAGGAGAGGCACCTCGAGAGGTTCGTCTCGCCGCCAGGATCGAGAGTAGCGTCTGGGGCCTGGACGCGAGACCCGTCCCTCGAGTCAGCTGGAAGCCTCTTGCTGGGACGACTGTGCGGCAGGCGGAGTCCGTCTAGCGATAAGCGCAGGCGGGACGGTTTTTTTTATAATAGAACATTTAAATACATTTAATACGGTTTGTATAAGAACCGGTTATGTACTATAGTCCGGTTTTCAATAGTGGAAACCGGTCTTCTACATAAGGATCTTGGGTTCGACATTCGGTGTGCATCAGGAATTATATGGTTGGTCACCTTCATCGGCTCCTGGATCCGGGACCCTTATTGTCCCTGGCGCCCATTTATCTTTTAGTCACGTTTCTTTTAATAACTGGATGGTTAGGTACCTAGAACTTTCAATTTATAATATTTAATTTTAATAACGGAACAGTACTGGGTTTATCTCCACTCCCCACGCCCATAGCTCTTTCTACCGAAATTTAAACTGGCTGGCAATAAATAAATTAATAGTACTTAAATTAACCTACCTAATTAATTTCTTATATTTCGAATTTAAACCTTTTTTAATATACAGTGTATGACTTAGTGTGTTGTTTACTTTTATTTTAATACCTAACCACCTACCTAGATTGTCGTAAGAGGTAACAAATTTTAATTTGTAACAATACATGGCTATGTAAGATTATGTAGCACATACCTTGAAAAAAAAGTAGAGATACAAATATAAGATATTTTTTTTCATTGAATTGTTAACCGACTTCAAAAAAGGAGGTTTTTTAAGACTAAAAACGGCAAGTACAAGCGAAGTCATAGTAGGTATATTCGAAATATCCTCTACCACAACATGTGACATTTACCAACCCACACTGGGCCCGCGTGGTGGATTACAGCCCACTCCTTTTTACCGAGAAGAGGGCTGTGTCCCAGCGGTGGGAACGTTATAGACTTATTATCATGATTATGAAATGATAGTAATGTTGAATTATTTTGAGACATAACCAGCGTTTTTTCCAAATCTATTAGTATTCGATTCTATGTCGCTCATTTAATTGTTTTTGTTCAAAAGGAAATAAAGCACGCATCAAAACTAATTATCTTGTGCATGAAATTTTGTTTATTTGTATACAAACGAAATTCTTTTGTTGTCTGTTATCGCGAGGTAACCTTTTGACGGTAAATTGGGGTAGCCAAGACCAAAGGCAACCCAATGGGACACCCAATTTGTTTTCCGATTTACGATGACGCAGGTATTTTTCATTCGATGGCATTTTGATGTAGGCGTTCGTAATCTACGTCATCATGGTGCTCTATTTTCGATGTTTCTATTTTTGTAACATTTTTTTTTCAAGGTGACTTTTTTGTAATTTTAAATAACATTTTCTTAATGATATTTACATCTGAGAGATATGTCGTCTAGTGATGACATATGGCACTGAAACGTGATCGCTCACAATGGGCCTTATAAGAAGGCTAAAAGTCACCCAAAGGGCAATGGAGAGGGCTTTGCTTGGAGTTTCCCTGCGTGATCGAATCAGAAATGAGGAGATCCGCAGGAGAACCAAGGTAGCCGACTTAACCCGAAGAATGCCAAACTTAAGTGGCAGTGGGCAGGGCACATTGCTCGCAGAACAGATGGCCAATGACGACTACGTAGCGTTGGAAGGCCTCGCACAGGGTGGTCCGACGACCTTGTGAAGGCAGCAGGAACCCGTTGGATGCAAGAAGCACAGAACCGGTTCAAGTGAAGGTGCTTGAGGGAGGCTTATGTCCAGCAGTGGACGTCTTTTGGCTGAAATGATGATGATGACATCTAAGAGAGTTCGTTGTTTATATGAACACCATGGTCTGATTCTCTTCTTGGTCACGTACTTCATTACTGAAGGTCGTGTCCTTGAAAGGCTTTCTTGGCTTTATGTACGATGTTCTTCCACTTCCGTCGGTTCTCAGGTTCTCTCAGGGCGGTCGTAAGTTCGTAACAGAGAGTAGATTAAGGGTGGTTACTTAGTCTGACCAGCGCGAGCGGTTAGGTGACCGGCTGCGAGGTCTTTTTCCATTTGACTTGCCCATCACCATCAACTTTTCAAGATTATCTGGTTCCCGGCTAGCAATGTGACCACAGTCAAAGAAATAAGCAGTAAATAAAAATGAAAAAAAAAAAAGATCTGAACTGCTTTAAACAGTTCAATGAGCCTAATGTTCAAAACAGTATTTTTTATTGATCCGAAAACAGTTGAAGCTTGAGGCATAATGCTACCGTCATGACAGTAAACTTTAACATTTTAAGCAGCTAAAAGGTCACAAAATTAACAGTTTTATTCATTTGGTGATATCGTCAAAACCATTGAAATTTACTTACATTACAGTAATGGTGGTTTACCTCTTTTCTCGTAAATAGTATGTTCAATCATTAAAAGTCACTGTTTGTCTTTTACTGCTTTACAAACATTGCTTCTTACTGTATAAAGTCAGTAAGTGATTATGAAATCGCTTTAATGTGATGTAGTAAGAAATTATTTTTTTCAGGACAAAGTAACCGAGAATCCTTTGTAACAGATCATAAAAAGTCTATCTCGTATGCTTAGTTGATCTAGGATAGATTTTTTCATTCTCTTGGCCGTCCATGGTATGCGGAATGGTCTGATTAAACCTAATATAACTTACCGAATGACCGAACTAAACCACAAACCATCAATAAAACATGCAAATTACTAACCACAAGAAAATTCCAAAAGTCAAAGTCAAAGCATTTATTTCAAATAGGCACATTAAAGGCACTTTTGAACGTCAAAAATTACGATAAATAAAATAGAATTGATTCTAGTCGCCCATTCGGAAGGGTAGTTTTCGTATGGAGAAGAACGGGCAAGAAACTCCACCAAAACCAACACTTCCCTAATATACTCACATGACATAATAAACGGGTCACTGTTTACACAATACACAACCCGCCCAACATTATTTGGGCGGATACCGCTTGGGCGGGCTTAATGGTTTTTTTTTCGTCAAAAAACGGTACCTTTGACAAGCTTCTGACGTAAAGGGTTGGTTTTCGTGTTAAAAAGTTGTTTCGCGATGTCATTTTGGCTTTTAACGAGGACCAGGGTCTCAATGAAGAGTTTTTGCAGATTTTCCGAATCTATTTAAGATGGGATTATCTTATTTGGTGAGATGTTGGAGATAATTATACGAATGGGGTTAGTGGGGTACGTATTTTCTGTTTACTTTATCAAGCTCAAATAACTGAGACTATTATTAGCTTATAATTTAAAATGCTAATGTTAAATCATATGAAATACTAATGTTCTCATCGTGTTACCCCGTAACGGGTTTGTGGTGGTCAGATAGGCAATCGTTCAGTGGAAAATCGATTGTTTCTGGCCATCATACTCGTATGTATATCAATATCGTGAGGAAACCGGCATGTCCTAGAACCAAAAATTTTAAGACATGCGTCATCTACCAAGTCGCACTGGGCCCGCGTGGTGGATTACGGCCCACTTCCTCTCACCGAGAGGAAGCCTGTGTCCCAGCAGTGGGAACATTATTATGACCTGTTATGGTGAAAAACACAGTCATCGTACATAGAGGCAGATAGCGTAAGCGTTACAGGGTTCCGTTTACAGTGCCAATGGAACCCTGTTATTATATGGCATCCTTTTGGCACGGAACCCTAAAAAAGTACGTATACCTACTACAGTGCAATTTTTCTCTCTTGGAAATAAAGGCAGAGTAAATAAAGCCTCACCACTAACACCAAAGTTACGGTAAACGTTTAACCTGTCAGCATTAATAAGCTTGAAGTCTCGGGAACGCGTATTGCTATTAATATTTACGTAGGCGCTGATGAGACAAGTTTCTGTTCAGATATTAAACCAACGGCACTACTGGGTTGCGGAATAATCTATTCTTGCATTAAACATTGTTGTACTTTAGAACTTTGTAAAATGGTTTTGATTTATTCATAATTTTTAAACATAAAACATTTTCTGATGATTCGTGAAAGGTTTCGTAATCAAAGGCACGACAAAACTTTGGCAAGACTGATCGCGAATTGTGAAATGTTTTGGATAAAAAAAAACTCCGTTTTCTAAGCACAATATGTGTTACCGATCTCCCCTTTCAATCAACTCAGCCGATCGCAGTCCACTGCTGGACTAAGGCTCAACTCACACCAAAAGAGCGTCGAAGCGGAGCGCAGTTTCAGTGTCATATGAATTTTAACTTTATTTTCATTACTATAATACTTATTAATGCATGACAAACTCGAACGAGTCGCGCGGATGCCAGCGGCGCCGCTGGGATTCCGGCGAATTGCCTTCTCTACCGAGCGGTTGCGATAATAAGTATTATAGTAATGAAAATAAAGTTAAAATTCATATGACACTGAAACTGCGCTCCGCTTCGACGCTCTTTTGGTGTGATTTGAGCCTAAGGCTTCTCTGAGACTGCGCCATAATACCCTGTCCTCCACTTTGTGCATCCCAGTCTTTCCCAGCCACCTTCTTTAGGCCATCGGTCCACTTAGCGGGAGGGCGTTCCCCACTACGCTTGCCACGCGGTCTCCACTCCAGGACTCGTATGCTCCACCGGCCATCGGTCCTTTCACAAACATGGCCAGCCCACCTTATTTGCTTACCCTGCAAGCTATGTAAGTATGTATATATCTCCTCTTTGCTAGTTACAAATTATTTACTCGTTACAAGTCTTGAAACCCTAGTACTTTTGGCCCACCAAACATAGGACCCTGGAGAACTAGCAGCTAAGCTTTCAACAACTAGACCAAAGAGACCGACACAACACAACACATTGACCGACTTAGTAAACTTCACTGTCATTGTAAATCTCACCTTTTGTGTTAAAACAATAGCTTTGTGATTCCGGCTAATCCTTTACCCCATTTGAGAGTCTGCTTACCCATTGTTGTGTTAGAGTCTTGAACAAAAGAGTTGGAGAGGCGACGTATAACATACATCCCTGGATGTATTTTGATTTTGGAGTTGGTAAGGCGTTTTGTCAATTGTTTTTGTTTTATTTTGATTATCTGACAATCGGTTTGACATGATTGGTTTTGTTTTGTCGCTCTTGTAACCATTCCTGTATAAATAACTATCTTCTGATCGTGATTTCATCTGCATGAAATATCTTGTTTTCCGAACCACCCCGTCACATCGCATCACCTGCTCGTGCTTTGCTTCGTTTTCGTTTTCATTTATTTATTTATTATTATTTATATTTATTGTACACCACAAAAATACAAAACATAAAAAAATACATCAAACGCTACAAAATATACAATGGGCGGCCTTATCGCTTACTGCGATCTCTTCCAGGCATCCTTGGAATGGACAGTGATTTTCCTAGACATAAAATGGGGCTGTCGTTGGTGCAAATATTATGTTTAGAATACACTGAAATAGATACACAGATAGATACATAATTATCCAAAATTATAGAGACATAAATATATACATACTAAATATTATAAGCAACGAAAATAAAAGAAGACGGTAGATGATTGTAGTTAGGACAACAAGATCACAACGACAAGACTTAGCATTCCTTTACGAGTCTTTTGAACAAATGCAACTACTACACGCGTTTTATTTCAACTGGCAATGCATTCCACAAACAAGCGGCCCGGACAGTAAAGGGTTTATCAAGGAAAGTTGTGGAATGCACAAGCATTTTCAGCTTAAAGTTATCTAATGACCTTTAAAATGTCGTGTGGGAGTTGCAAAGAAACTGGAAACGTTTCTTGAGATAGAGAGGGATGGAAGGCCAGAAGAGTACATTATACAAAAGGGAAAGACTGTCAAGAAATCTCCTAGAGATCGGTACTCTGAAATAAATAAACTGTAAATAAACATGAAAAAACATTGATCTGTGCTTTAAACAGTTCCATAAGAGCCTAACGTTCAAAACAGTATTTTCTACTGATCCAAAAACATTTAAGCTTGAGGCAAAATGTTACCGTCATGACAGTAAACAAAGGTCACAAAATTAACTGTTTTATTCATTTGGTGATATCGCTCAAACCATTGAAATTTACTTACATTACAGTAATGGTGGTTTTCCTTTTTTTTTGTTTTTTTAGTAAATAGTATGTTCAATCATTAAAAGTTACTGTTTTGTCTTGTACTGTTTTACAAACATTTCTTCTTACTGTATAAAGTCAGAGAGCCATATTGAAATCGCTTTAATGTGGTATAGTAAGAAATTATTTTTTTCAATGAAACAATAGAAAAAGTGTTTCATTAGTGACAGTTGAGCTACTATATACGAGCATTCCGGCGAAGGCGAATTGGCATTTGAGCTTCACACGAAATTCCGAAACATGAACATGAACCTTACACAAAAAAGATAAAAAATTGTTCTTTCTGACTTATTTTCTTTTTGGTCTGATCCTAAGGGTCATAACGTGATGTTAAATAGCCTATAGCTAGCCTCCCGAAGATTTGTGCTATCAATTGCAAAAAAAAATCATATCCGACTGATACTTCCAGAGATTACCTCCTACATACAAATAAACTAATTTTATCACTTTATAAAAAATTTATTAGATTATATCGTTAAGGGGGCCCGTTAGGGCCGAAGCCTGCCGGGTCAGCGGGATTGTCCGAAAGGGTTACCGATGGCCCGGAACATAAAGGGCTAAGGAAGGAACAAGGGTGGGTTATAATCTGTAAGACCCTCATTCGATGATTTCTATTCTTTTCTATTTGGTGTATTGTGTGTCTTTTAGTCTGTGCTAAATAAATGTATTATCTTTCTTTCTTTCTTTCTTATGATTTCACATCCTCAAAAAAAAAAAGGTGGATTCGAGCTTGAAGCTTGCGCTTAGCAAGTACATACTAACGCTCAAGTAGCATACCGGTAATGCTTAGCCATATAGTGTTGTACCTATAACATGGCGAGAACTTACCCTGAACTTTGTAGAATAATAGTTGTTGCCATGTAAGTTTAACACCTGTTTTTAGAGAACTATTACAACTACACCCTTTTCATACGTTAAGGCTGCTGGGTAGCCGGTTAATGTATGTGTATATCTATAGTGGTATGAGGAACAGGGTGTAAAGTTCACTCATCCTCCATAGAAAAGGAGGATCCTCCGATCAGACGGGTGTTGTGTCTGGCGGGCAACTGCCCGATGATTCATGTCGGGCCGTTGTATCTATGCTAATTGCGCGGTAAACTCTGCTTGCGCGATGCAGGATTTGCGTGACGTCAGTATGACGCGTTGTTCCCATGTGGCGTTGTAGATACCGCTACATACCCGGTAAATTGCGCAGGTACGTCTGAAAACTTTCATACTGTAAAATAATCAAGAGATTTAGTTCATTATCGTCCCTAATTGGTTGGTCGTTAGTATCAGGATTACTGGCGTTACAACCGCACACCGCAAACCGCAGTCACCAACGGCGCGGCCAACGATACCGCAGACACTGTTACACTTTGACATATTATTTTAGTGCCGACTATACATTGACATATTATTTTAATGCCGACTATGACTATCTAATAATATAAAGGCGTGTGTTTATATGTTTGTTACTTCTTCACGCTCAAACGGCTGGACCAATTTTGATAAAATTTTGTATGGAGGTAGCTGACACCCTGGATTAACATATAGGGTACTTTTTATCCCGATAATCCCACGGGATCGACACTTATGCGGGTGAAACCGCGGGGCGCTGCTAGTAATCCATAAGGCTCCCGACAGAGTAGTGGTGGCTCAGGGGTATCGGCTCCAACTTGCAAGTAGCAGGTCGTGAGTTCGAACACAGGTAGTGTATTTGATTTCATCACCACTGCTCACAAAACGGTGAAGGAAAACATCGTGAGCAACAAATGTCTAAGAAAAAAAAATCGTAGACAAGGACATCCCCTTACTGGGCCCGCGTGGTGGATTATGGCCCACTCCCTCTCACAGGGAGGAGGTCTGTGTCCCAGCGGTTGGAATAGAATAGGCTTGTTATGCTCCCGCGACAAGCGCGATGTTTATGCTATAATCCGTTCTTAGAAAGATGTACGTAAAATTCTAGATTGATTTTACACACTGTGTAGTCGCGCTCTTCATCATCTGCCTAGCCTTTTCCCAACTATGTTGAGGTCGGTTTTTAGTCTAACTGGTTACAGCTGGATGCCAATGTTCAGCTGCATCCTGGTCAGGCAACCTGTTCTACGGAATAATCTAAAAAAAATTCACAAGCGATCATAATTCATCCCGTAATAAAAGAAGCCCACAGTTCACACCACCATCATCCACGTTCTGTAATTCAGGTTAAAAGCTGGCGGTTTTGGAACTAACAATTTAGTTAACTTAAATTTTACAGACAACATTGATTTCGGTGGCGGGATGAGCTCGACTCATTCCACAAGGATTGGCGTTTAACAGCACTGGATAGGGATAAGTGGAAGGGATGGGAGGCCTTTGCCCTGCAGTGGGACAGAAATGGCTGATAATAATAATAAATTAATTTTTAAGCTGCTCATCTGGATTAACAAATTGTATTTATTTATTTTTTAACAACTTACCTACATTTGCCTTTACAGGATAACCCAATGCTATAAATATGCCTATGCTAACTTAATCTCTACTAACATCTTTATCTAACTAGCGAATGCGTTGCAATGCTTTTTAGGGTTCCGTAGTTCCTACAAGGAACCCTTATAGTTTCGTCATGACCGTTTGTCTGTCTGTCCGTCCGAGGTTTTGCTAAGAGACCGTTAGTACTAGAAAGCTGTAATTTTATAGGAGTGTGTATATCAATTACGCCGACAAAGTGGTAAAATAAAATTTTGGAAAGTATTTTTTTTGTCGCCTACCCTATCGTGTGGGGTATCGTTGAATAGGTCTTTTAAAATGACTTGGGGGTTGCTAAAATTATTTTTCGATTTAATGCTCCATTTACGAAATATTATACTTTAAAGAGGAAATTTTTGTTCCAGTAGCGTCCCCCGCGTCTAAAAGCTAAACTGCTTGCTTGAAAAATCTGGAAAAATTCTCGATGAGAGTGCATTTCATGAACTTTAAAGGAAAACTATAGCAGTTAAGATAACTTTATTAGTTTACCAGTAATTGTAGTTGAACTTGGGTGTTGGATAATTTTGTACCAAATACAAAATCCTTAGCATTAATCCTTCAAAGTGACTAAGATGAAGTAGTTGCTAGTTTATCATAAGTTTCACAATACTGCCGCTAGATGGCGCTGTACCAATGGGTTACGTTTTCATTCGAGTATATTCTAGTGATCGACGTCTTAGAAAATATGATAATTCAAAAAAGTAGATTTTTGTTATTATAACCATTAACTCTTAGTATCTTTACAATTACTTATATTCAGAAAAGAACAACAGAATCGTACTTGTGATAACGGGCTACTACGGAACCCTACACTGTGCGTGGCCCGACACGCACTTGACCGATTTTTTGTTAGGAACCTTCTCCGGCGCGCACACAACAACTTACCAAAGTTTCATCACAATCGGTCGAGACATTTTCGAATTTTGCGAGACTAACGAACGGCAATCGATTTTTATTTATAAGAAGAAGAAAGAAGTTAAGAAGAAGAAGAAGATTATAAACAATGCTTTCCTTGTGAATTCACTCAAAGAACAACAGAATTACGTCTCACTTGCTATGAGGTAATATGAATATAACAGCTAATAGTCCTGCATAGAATTTACATTACAGTGCACATAGGTATTACAAAAGAAATTGCAGTTGACACCATTCCAACTTTCCTCTCCCCAGTGTAAAAAACCACAGTGTAAAAATAATTAAAATGTTTGCCCACGCAAGCCACATTCACAACTTAGCTTAGCGACCATTTGACAAACAAATTAATAGCATATCTACAGGCTATGGCCAGTTGAACTGTGCAATAAACTCCGCCTGTGTTTGTGGTCTCACTGGAAATTCCCAGGCAAACTCATCTGTGAAGTGTACCATTTGAGTTACCGGGGCAGCGAGGGGTGCAAGTTACGAAAAAATTGGCAGATGAGAAACATTGTTTAAAGATGTTTCTTTTCGTATAAAAAAAAAAATTGTTTAGTCTTTCGGGATGGCATTTTTTTTTTACATGACTATTTGAATTCTATAAAAACAAGAACATCTAAGTAACAAAGAGAAAATCTATCTGAATCAATACCAATTATGGAATACTAGCAGCGCCCCGCGGTTTCACCCGCATAAGTGTCGATTCCGTGGGTATATCGGGATAAAAACTATCCTGTGTCCTTCCCCGGGGGACATAGGATAGTTTAAGCGGGTTGTTCCTCCCCTGAAATCGCGAAAAAAAAATCTGCTGTTCCCTACATTTTGACGAGTTAAGTATACGAACCTATATGTAGGGAACAGCTGTTTTTTTTTCGTGATTTCAGGTTTGGTCCCATAGTAAAAGTTCATAATGATGAGTACAATGACCTTTTAAGAGGTTGTTAATGTTTTACCAATAATATATATATTTTTATATTTTTAAATATATGTATATATTTTTTTTCTTGAGGCACCATTGTCGAAGCAACAATCGATGTCGCTGTATATTTTGACTATTTAAAAAAAAACCAGTCGCTACCGCTTGCCACACACACCGCGCCACTAGACCGACAACTCGGAGGACCCGAGTCTCTTCGTTAATTAGACTCCTGTGTAAATTTGTTCAGCCGATTCCACTTATTAATAAACTTTTTTTTTTTTTAAGTAGGTATTTAGAGAAAAAATTACGATTTTATCAGCTCCTGAAAAGGTTACCTTTTTTTAAAATTGAGGTTTGTGCTTATTATAAAGTCTTCCAGACCGTATTTCGGCCATGGAGGCCAATCTCAACGGAGACTAGCCTTCGGCGCAGGAGATGTTATAGTGCAAAAGTGCGCGCGCAGACACAGGTGCACTCCCTCTTCCCTCACTTTCTCTCATAGTCCGATGGGACGGCAATCCGAGAGAGACAGATGATGGAGATGATGGTGTTCGTGGTATAAGGAACAGGTGTAAAGTTCACTGAACCTCCATAGAAAAGGATGGATCCTCCGACCAAACGGGTGTTGTGTATGGCGGGCGATTGCCCGATGATTCATGTCGGGCCGTTGTTGTATATATGCTAGTTGCGCAGTAAACTCTGATTGCGAGATGCAGGATTTTGCGTGACGTCAGTATGACGCGTCATTCGCATTTGGCGTTGTAGATACCGCTACACTTATTTTAGAAGTTATACCCGTAGAAGATGGCGGGACGGGCCAGAGAAAAGAAACGACGAGTGGTCCACAATAGTCCTGGATCGACAGAGCTGGCTTCGCGGTGGAGCTTCATTTGTGTTTTTTTTTTACATTGCTTTCACATATAGAAGCAACAAGAATAATGTACCCAGGATTTTGTAATATCTTGATTTTAAAGAGTGTCCATGGATTTTTTTGTCCGTTCTTCTCCATAAAGATCTACGTTTTGGAATGGGCAACTAGCTTCAACTTTCTGACTAACTTAGAGACTATTTAATTTTTTTTTTGACGGCACGGTTGGCGCAGTGGTTAAGCGATTCCCGCACGGAACAAATATTTGTATAATAATATCTTTATTTATATAAAACAGAATGTAGTACATTTAACAGTTTTAACAAAGTGGGTAGTATTAAATTTCTGGCAATCAAGTGGGTGACGTGCTGCTCTCCTTGCTTGACTCCTTCCTTGTATGACCCACAAGTAGTTGTTCCGGGTCTGGCTGTTTGTGTATGTGAGCTAAATGTTTGTAAACGCACCCACGATACAGGAGAAATTCCTAGTGTGGGGCAACGTTTATAAAAAAAAAAATTGACAATTAAAAAGTACCTGTTCTTGGTTTAATTAAAATAAATGCTTTGTGTTTGAGTTTGAGTTTTCTGGAAGTCATTGAGCTTCAAGAGTCTCAAGTGTCAAGGGGCTTTAAAGCCCCAGCAGTGAAATGATGCAGGCTAATAGTAACAATAATTATTTTAGCCCTCCTTTGTATAGAAACTTCACCGAAGATTTTCGATAACGTGATAACGTTCTTCTTGATGAGATGATCAACAAGATCGGTATCAAGCTGCAAAGACTTACTTTACAGGGGAAAAAAAACCTTCTGTATAAGTATGAAAAAAGGTGTTTGCCGCGCAGTAAGACAATATTAGATAAGATACTTTATATTTTCTTATAGTCTAAATGAATAGCTAGGTATACATTAAAAAAAAACCAGTCAAGTGCGAGTGCGACTCGCGCACCGAGGGTTCCGTACAATGTAGGTATGTAAATAGTTTATCACGGGTTTTTTTTTAAATGTAACTACAAATTTACGGTACCTATTCGGATTTTGTCCTTTACTTGTACTACATGACCTTGCTTCTTGCCAAATTTGATGGTTTAAATTATGATTCCCTTGTGTGTCGAAAGTTACGTTTTCTGCGGCATAAATGGCGTATCTTTTTTTTACGTTAACTTAGAAGTTTGGTTTTTTCGGAGCTTTAACGGACTGTAGACCTGAGTATATGGTATTAATTTAAACACGATACATCCACGCGTTCTATAGATAAAGGGTCTTGACAGACAGACAGACGGACAACAAAGTGTTCCTATAAGGGTTCCGTTTTTTCCTTTTGAGGTAAGGAACCCTAAAAAAAATTTTTATTTGCACTCGAAGTCAAGGGGTTGGTACTGTCAGGGCACCGGGTTCCCGTTTACTACCATTAATTCCCACCATACCACCATTTACCATTAATTCATTAATTGGCTACTGCCATTAATTACCAAAATTGACTATTGGTCCCGACCAAACTGTGCCAATCCGAACCTTTTTAGAACCCTTAACCCTTTCTTCACCTTTTTTTTTTTTAAATCGTAGTAGGACAACAATATTCGAATCAGAAAATGACCGAACATTCGGCCGATACAGTGGTTAACCGCTTCGGAATAGACCCCCAGGACTCGTCTGCTCCACGGTCATCGGTCCTTCGATAAACATGGCCATCCCACTGCCATTTCAGCTTGCTTACTCTGCAAGCTATGAGAATGTCGGTAACTTCGGTTCTTTTCCGGATAACTTTAACAATCAGCAACCATAACAACAGACAAATATAAGCTCACTACAACTTCATTAGCAAAACTGTTTGGTACAGAAATTACATAATTATTTCACAAAACAGAGACACACACACACAAAGATACAGATAGTTTAGAGTATGAAATAATTGCATTAATTTGTGCAACTGTAGCGAACCATCATACTAATTGCATGCGCTCATATTTTGTTTTAAAAAGTAAAAATGAAAGAGATACTGCAGAGCAAATTGTCTGTTAAAAGATGAGTGCTAGTACAGTGTAGTGTATTTTATTTATAGTGGGAATTTATTTAGATATCTTATTTAACTACTTATTTAACCGGCTGTCATTCGTGGATCTTTGACAGTCGCTACGGGTAGTCAGAAGCCCGAGAGTCTGACAACCAGTCTTACCAAGGGGTATCTTATTACCCAGTAACTGGGTTGTGGAGGTCAGATAGGCAGTCGCTCCATGTAAAATACTGGTATTCTGATGCCGGTTAGACTGGAAGCCGACCCCAACATAGTTGGGAAAAGGCTTGGTAGATGATGATCTTATTTACCTACTTAGGATAAGTTATATTTTCCTTTAAGAGTTTGAAATTTCAAGTGTCTAATTAAAGAACTTTTTGTGGAATTCGTTTTTAGGTGTTAAATTGGAGATCATTCAGGTTTGTGTTTTATTGATTTTTCGGTACCTTTCATAGATAAGTAGGCACCTTAGATCTTGGAGTTGTATTGACACTATCCTATAAATGTAGATAATTATTATTTTTAAGTGAAAACTTCTTTAGACGTGTTGAGCATTTTTTGAGATGGGAAAAAACCATTGAACTCGCGCCACTGTTACCGTAAGCGACACTGCGCGTGTTTTGTTTATAAGCCGATTTAAAAAATACCCGCTCCGGATGTGTTCGGCTGTTCTCGGGATGTACTTGGTTTTAATGTATGATATGTCAGTGAGTGATGGCAAACTAATCTGATTGTGTTTTGTTTTCACGTCTGTCGGCACTCCCGGAGTGCCACTGTTTTTTTTGTCCAGGATGGGTTTGTGAATACCTAAGTCATTAGGTTCTATTATATAATAATCACCACGCTTGGCGGGTTGGTGATTACTTCGCTTATGAACTTTTAAAATACCTACATAGTGCTCCCACGGACACCCTAGAGGTGTGCCCTTTTTTGTCAGAAATGTCTTTATCTTTCTGTATGGTATGGTTCTCGATATAAACATTTATGGCAAATAGGTATAACTAACTCCTAAGAATCTAAGCTACATTATATTCCATTTAACAAAACATATTATCTCGAGAATCCCAACAGTTCCAAGTATGCGCACAGAGTTCGGCGTCAAAGATTCTGGGATGTGCGACTTGGCTACCTACCAACTGTATGTTCAGCGTTATATATTATGTGCTGGAACAATAGCTCAGGTATATGAAATACTTGTGTCTTTGCTTTAGTTTTGTGTTGTAAATAATGGGATGTTTGGTGGCTAAAATATATTGTGGTTTGTTGGAATGTGTTTGGGGGACTGGCTTGTTCGTGGATTTCCAAGTGAGAAAATATTTATTTTCTATCAAGGTTTTAAGATTTGAAAGGGAGTACCTAAATTACAGACACATGAGATTTTTAAAGTTATGTTCGACTAGCTTTTGCCTGTGGCTTCGCTCGCGTGAACGTACTACCAACCAAATCGATTCAAAGACGCCGCGTGCGGCACCCGTCTTGCCCCACCCCCGAGGTCTAGCGCCAGCACTCACGCTCACCCAGCTAGCAGTACACAGGACTGATCCCAAAAGTAGTGACTTACGATTTTTGTACTTAAGCTGGCAGCGGGTTGTTCGAAAGAGATACCGTGGCCCCTGGCACAGGCAACTGAAGGAACAAGGGTGGGTTTTAGTCAGTAAAAGTATAAGCATTCAACCTTTGGCTTCAATAAGCTAACTTTCGAGTTTTGATGATTCTTATTTTAGCTGTCTTATATATATCTACTTATCCTTTTCAGATTACCCAACAACAAAGGACTTCTAACTACTCAAAGTATCACCTTTCCTTATACTCTCTCCATAACCACAATAATCCTTTCTTTCTCGCTCAAACAAGTTTCAATCTAAAGTCGGACAAAATCCGTACCTCCGACAAAGACCTTGCGAGATACTTTTGTGGGATAAAATGCATGTCGTCGCCCGGTGCAATACCGGCCCGGGTGTCTCGTAAAACCGGATGAATTCGGATTTCACGGGTAGTAACCGAGGCTGGAGGATCACCGGTGTCTTTGAGCAGTCTATATTTTTTGGTAGGTGAGGTGAAAATAGTACGGATCTAAATCTTTTGTGAAGTTGTAAAAGATGAACTTAAATAAGTTCATCTTTTACAACTTCTTTTCTCTAACTTTCGCATCTTCACCTATCTAATGACGTAAAAGGCGACTTTAGGTATTGCTTTATTAGAAAAAGGTTAAGAAAAAATACTTACGATTTTGGGTATATTTCTACCACTTACATTTTAACTGTTAAAATTATCGTGGTAATTAATTGACTTACGAAGATATATTGTAAAGGAGTTTCCTGTTTATTATTTACCACTATGGTAAAACAAGAAAAAGTGACGAGGTGTTTGTTCTGTAGTTATAGCTGTACATTCTTAGGTTTCAACAAGAACAAAATGGTTACCGCAGTTTGTTCTTCCTCTGGTCATTACAAATATTCTAACTCAATTCTCTACCTCAATGAAGTGACTACCTGCGTAGTCAAATGTGGACTGCGTGACTGCTCACGCAGTCCACATTTGACAAACTCAACCCAAAACAGCCGTCACCCACTAAAAGTTAATGAAAGCCGATATAACCGGTTATAACCAGTTAATGGTCGTGTAATGGCGGCTTCGGGAGATCATTATGTGACCTCCTGTGTACCTACATTATGTTAACAAATTGCCTGCAGCTTGGATAAAATATGCAGTTCAGTTTGTATTTAAGTAAATATGGGAGGTATAGCCGCCTTGGCTTGGCCGCTCGCCAGGTTGACGTGGATTTTTTAAAGCGGTGGTGATAGGGGAATAAATTTTGTAAGCCCACCCTTTTGGGTAATCTGCGAATGAATTTATTTCAATGTTCCGTGTTAGCTCTGTGACTTTTTTATGCTCTAGTGGTCCGGAAGTTGGTGCTATTTATGGTAGCGCTCTATTAATTTGGGGTTTTTGGTTCACGATTAGTCGTTTGTTTGTTAATTATGGTTACATGGCTGAAAGGCTTGTATTAACTGGTTTTTTTTTTCATGCGTTATCATTTTTGCTGTTTTGTCCTGAAATTATTCTACGTTTATAGTCTGTTCTGACAATAAATCAAGCTAATGCGAATCATAACCAGTAGTGAGTGCTATTCTAAAAATCTCATCGTGAAAACCTAGGTGAAGTGAGTTTGAAGTGAGCTGTTAATAGTGCAGATCTATTGATCTATTGTGGATTCCACCTGGATGTGGAAAGCGGAGGACAGGGTGTTGTGGCGCAGCCTGTGAAAGGCCTATGTCCAGCAGTGGATAGGCTGGGTTGATTGACTGAGCCAATCTATTCTGCAAGAATCTCATCGTGAATACTTGCGTGAAGAGAGCTTGACTTGTGCTGTCAATAGTGTGAATCATAAGCGTCAGTCGATCTTCTTCTTGACTCTGTAAAAGTCTCACCGTGAAAAGTGAGGCGAAGTGAGTTGTCATTAGTGTGCGGTGGAACGACAGCTCACTTCAAAGTCACTTCACCAAACTCGGTGATTTTTTTGCAGAGCAGGCTTAGTTTTCACATTATTATTTGATTCCCTTAAGTAATTGCAAGATTAACTTTATTGAAGTCTGTGCAGCAACGGCAGTAACAGCTTTTATGATGAACAAGCTTAATGACTTTATCACAACGAATCTGTCTTTTATTTAGTCGCAAACAAGTTTTATTTCGAATCGTGAATTTTAAACATCAAGTAATTACAGCTATATAGGGCGAAGTGATAAAATTTTAAGACTTATAAAGTGCTTACCTACTATTGCGTATTGAGTAACATTAAAAATACATTATTAGTTTATTAGTATAGTCATTTTGATATCACACTAATATTACTCGTATAAAGGCGAAAGTTTGTGCATGTGTTTGTATGTGTGTTTATGTTTGTTACTTCTTCACGCTCAAACGGCGTGACCAATTTTGATAAAATTTGGTATGGAGGTAGCTGATATCCTGGATTAACATATAGGCTACTTTTTATCCCGATATTCCCACGGGATCGAAACTTATGTGGGTAAAACCGCGGGGCGCAGCTAGTTATGCAAGAGAGTCAGTAAGAGTCTGACACTCCCTTCCGCTCCACCCAGAGCGGGAGGAGTCATTTGATGATTTCCCATCCGAAAAAAAAGAAAAGCATCTCGTATTTTTCTCTCGATTTTTAAATTCTCATAGAAGAAAAACATCGCATCAGGTGCGGTGAAGCTGTAAACAAATTATGTGGAGAGACCTTGAAGTTTGAAGGAAGGAGGATGTTCTGAGAGACGGGAAATTATATTGACTTTCTTTTGACGTATGGCGATGACGAGGTGTGTGATTGTGAAGAGTTTAGTTTGGATTCGCGTGTTATATTCCAGGACAGAATAAATTTATTTATTGATTTATTTATTATATTTTACAGAAAGCTTACAGACTAATAACACAATTAAAAAATCATTCATAGGCAGGAAAATTTGTTAATTACAAGCTTCCACATATAAATATTGCAAAGGTCTGTGCAGCGTGTATTAGAAAAGTGTGGTCCTACATAAGAGTGTGGTATGGATCACGAAACTGAAGAACTTTCTCCATGGGTCCTACACCACACTATTAACTGTACCATAGAAAACTTCAATACCCACTCGACCCAAATGTATGGGACTGCTGAATTTTTATTCGCGATCACATTGTTGTTCCCATGGAGAGACATGTTCAGTTTGGTGATCTGTACTTTTTTGATTCGTGCTCTATAAGGTGATGGTTTGGTGACTATGTGAAATTCGTGATTGTGAATCTCACGGATACTGAAACTTCAGGAGCGATTCCTGATCAAAAGAAAATCATTTTTAGTGAAACTAGGTAAGTTCCACGAAAATGATGTTATTTGTCTATAAAAATTCTGCCGGTCAAGATATTATAACACATCGATATGCTAACTTTGTGCACGTAGGATTGTAATTTGAATACTAATTTCTCAACTTGAATCAATATTATACTTTTCGTCGTGAGGAAAGTATTGAGTATAAATATTATATAAATATATTGGCTATAAGAGTAGGGGAAGAAGATGGATGGACTGTGTGAGAGTTGATGACTGAGGCTAGAAAGGGGGTGACCATCGAGATGACGACCACTTTTTACCAATTTATTACCGTATACTGTTGACATTACTCTATATAAAACCACCAGCAACAGTCACGATACCCCCTAGTTGATACTCTATTACAGTAGGGTAAATAGAAGTATGGGAGTTCCAGTGCCTTGGGCATCTTCTGGGCACGCTCGTTCCATCATAGACCTCATCCATCGCTTTCCATCACGCGTGATTCGAGGTCAAGAGCGCCCATTCGGCAATAAAAAAAAAAGACATGTTGCGCCGACCCCAAATTGGAATAAGTGCAGGAGAATTACGAATCGATACTTTAGAATTATTTTACACGTTAATAGTCTACCGTTAACGTGTAATATATCTTTGTGTCGCGCGCGATTTTATCGCGTGTCGCGTCTGTTTGAAGGAGCCTTTACATATCATGATCATTAATCAATATTTATATAGCACCTATATGAAGGCACAAATTGCCTACAAAAGCTAACATAACAACCTTAACTTTAGCAGAACACGGCGGAAAGTGAACATTACTCATAATAAACTGAAACGCACAAATTACATTAAACCACGGTTCACGTATCTATATGTTAGCAGAACGTTAAACTTACTTTACTGTACCTGTACCTATTGTTTAACTTTTAATTAAAATACATACATTGGATACATCCTGTTATTTATTGACTTTGAATACAGTAACGCCACGCCACGCCTGTAATAACCGAGAGGTTACACAGAGGTGTAGGTACTTATACAGTACTAGCTTCAGCCCGCGGCTTCGCCCGCGAAGTATGTCCTTCCCCGGGATGCAATCTATCTCTATGCCAAATTTTATCGAAATCCGTTCAGTGGTTTAGGCGTGAAAAGTTAACATACAGACAGACAGACAGACAGAGTTACTTTCGAATTTATAATATTAGTATGGATACAGGGTGGCAGGGATATCGACGCGTAAACTGAAACTATGACTCAGCAAATTTGCTGTTTCATCATCATCAGCCTATAGCAGTCCACTGCTGGACATAGGCCTCCTAAAATAAATATTTAAGGGGGGCTCCCATACAACAAACGCGATTTTTTTTGCCCTTTTTTGCTCGGTATCAATAATGGAAACAGGTAGGCACTTGAAATATTCACAAAATACTCAGTTGTATTTTAATAATAAATAATAAAATTAAAATAACTTAAATATTTAAGGGGGGACAACATCGGCAGCGGCGGCGACCTCTCGCGCCCGGCCCTGGTGCAAGCCATGGTCCGGGGCGAGAGGGAGTGGGAGGCAGTCACCTCCTTCTGCGAAGCAGTCATGCTAGCGAAGGAGGTGGCGGGACGGCTCAGGGAGAGAGCCTCCCGTCCCAGCCGCCGCGGGAGACGCTCCGGGCGTCGGGAGCCGCGCGACGACTCCCGGCCACCGTAGGCGCGGGCCTGCGGGCGGAGAGTAATGGGTAGCTCACCGTCCGATCAGGACCAGGCCCGTGCCGGACGGCGCGTACGTGTTCCACGCGCGCCTCAAAGAGATGTCAGCATCGAGGAGGGGCCCCATAGGGCCGAAGCCTGCCGGGTCAGCGGGATTGTCCGAAAGGGTTACCGCTGGCCCGGAACATAAAGGGCTAAGGAAGGAACACGGGTGGGTTTTAGTCAGTAAGAGTCTGACACTCCCTTCCGCTCCACCCAGAGCGGGAGGGGTCATTTGATGATTTCCCATCCGCAAAAAAAAAAAAAAAAAAGGGGGGACAACAAACGTGTTTTTATCGGCGTTATTGCCTTGTGGTACGGAACCCTTCGTGTGCGAGTCCGACTCGCACTTGGCCAGTTTTTTTATGAGAAGCCATCAGAAATCTGTCATAATTTTTCCAGCACATTTTATATTATTAGTTACTTAGTAATATTTCGCCATATGCGTGTTTCCTCTTATATTTCAAACTGTAAATCTAAACTTTATTAATCTATTAAAACTTCTATCTTCAACTTGGAAAAACGCCTGTCATTTCTTCTCACACCCTCCGAGCAACCACAAATTGGAAAGTGTCGTCGTGCCGCCTTGAAACGCATAGTTGTTGTGCGAGCTACGTGTGTTCCAAAACAGGTGCGTCCTCTGATTACGGCCAGTGCCACAAATCTATGGTAACTGATTGCGGGTCCAAATCCTTGCCATCTTGTATGGTACCAGTATGTATACCCTCATTTCGCCAGTTCTGTTTAAGTCCCATGTTATGGCGAGCCTGTTCTTTTTTTTTATTCTTTATTGCTGAATGGGCCCGCTCTTGACCTCGAACACGCCTGATGGAAAGCGATGGATGAGGTCTATGATGGAACGAGTGTGCCCAGAAGATGCCTCAGGCACTGGAAGCCTGCTGTGGTTCGTCGATACGTGGGAGGTATCGACGAACCACAGCAGGCTGTTTGACGCCGGACTCCGGTGCGAGGGTGGTCGCAAACCGGGCGGGCGTTAGCCCTACCACTGCAAGGGAAGAATTGGCAAGTAAAATAAGGTGTTGGTTGTGACTGTCCAGGATGCGCCGAGCGCTCGGTTCAGTAATTAGTTTACCAATTTATGCAGTTACATAAAAAACACAAGTACCTATGTTCATTACTTTTACCTCCATTGGTATGGAAGTGTTAGACGATCAGTGGGCCAAACTTACGACCCTGTGGATAGCGGCAGGCCCAGACGGAAATAGCGGGATCAGCTGGAATCCTTTAATAAAGATGGGTCCTTGGCAGCTCTAGACAGAGAGAGGTGGAAAGAGATTAGGAGGCCCTGGCCTAGCAGTGGGATCATCATCATCATTTCAGCCGAAAGACGTCCACTGCTGGACATAGGCCTCACTCAAGCACCTCCACTTCGACCGGTTCTGTGCTTCTCGCATCCAAAGGGTTGCTGCGGCCTTCACAAGGTCGTCGGTCCACCTTGTGGAAGGCCTTCCAACGCTACGTCATCCGGTACGCGGTCGCCACTCCAGAACCTTTCAGCCCCATCGGCCGTATGTTCTGCGAGCAATGTGCCCTGCCTACTGCCACTTAAGTTTGGCAATTCTTCGGGCTATGTTGGTTACCTTGGTTCTCCTGCGGATCTCCTCATTCCTGATTCGATCACGCAGGGAAACTCCAAGCTCTTTCCATTCTCCATTGCCCTTCGGGTGACCTTTAGCCTTCTTATCAGGCCCATTGTGAGTGACCACGTTTCAGTGCCATATGTCATCACCATCAGCAGTGGGATATTAATGGCTAATAAAACAACTATGTCAACAGGTCTTCCAAATCACTTTAAAATTAAACAACAAAAATTAATTAAAAAGTTTTCTTCTAAAGAGCCGTCTTCAGAAACAGGATGGAAATAACTTAAGCTTCATTGTTTGATCCGAAGAATATTGAATTGTTTGCCTTTTCCTCCCCCAGAATGCTTATTGTTTTCATTTCGACTCCGGAATGGTGGAAAACATATTTATTTTAGGTTATTTTTCAATTAGGAACGAAAATAAGGCTTTGAAGGGTGTCAGAGTTAATTTGTGTTTGACTTTATTGCTTGAAGCTGGTGGTTCTAGGGAATAAATTGATATACCACGTTCTGCCTGTTAGGTATGTCGATATTAGGTGTAATTTATGCTATTTTCTTATTGCTTTCAAACGATATATTGTATTTATTTACTTACTAGCTGCACCCCGCGGTGTTCACCGCGTAAGTGTCGATCCCGTGGGAATATCGGGATAAAAATTATCCTATGTGTTAATCTTGGTTATAAACTATCACTAGCTTCATTCAAATCACTTCAATCAAACAGCTCTTGTCATTAGGGGAGCGGTGGGAATATGCTCATATGTCAAAATCAATAACGTTCATGATTAATGGTAGAAGCTTTTTGTGAAAGTATTTGTTCGGAAAATACTACTGGCACCTACTGCTCTGTAGTAAGTGTTTTTGGGACCAGCACCCAAATGGCGGAACACACTTCCAATTACAATCTGAATCTTTTAAAGGATATTGCTAACCCATTGCTTCATATGTTCGAAAATTTTGTCTGATCAGCAACGTGAATAACGCAATGAATGTGGTTGAACTGTCAAAACGGAAGCCATTGTGTTAGTGTGTTACGAAATTATCCCGCTGGATTATTGTATTACAGTTTAATGAATATCACAACACACAAGGTAAGGTAGGTGCACCGGGTAGGTTGGTTTACTAAGGTGTTTAAAAAAAAAACTAAAGTCTGTGTAAGAAGTCATTGTACTCATCATTAAGAACAACGTTTACTATGAGACCTTACCTGAAATCGCAAAAAAAAAAATCAGCTGTTCCCTACATTTTGACGAGTTATACGAACATAAATGTAGGGAACAGCTGATTTTTTTTCGCGATTTCAGGTTTGGTCCCTTAACAAAAGTTGCTCATAATGATAAAATAAACCAATTTTCTTTCTTTCGTCACTATCATTTTGTCACGGAATCTTCCTTTGATTTTTTTCGAAGTGATGATTAGATATAGAGAACACAACTGCGGGAAAACTTAGGTGAAGTGAACTTGAAGTGAGATGTGTATAGTGTACAGTCAACAGCAAAAGTAGATGATCAAAGTCAGAAATTCAATACTAGTGAACGGAGTTCGCGTCAGAACTGTATGGCGTCGAAGTGATTCAGAAGTATTCTACGTAGTAAGTATTCTAAGTAGTAGTACTTCGACGCCACACAGTTCTGACGCGAACTCCGTTCATTAGTATTGAATTTCGGATTTTGATCATCTACTTTTGCTGTTGACTGTACCTACCTAATTCCTAGTTTCAGGTAGAATGACAACTCACCGTAAGCTCACTTCACCTAAATTTTCTCGGTGAGATTTTAACTGAATAGATACCTACCTATTTAGGTTTTAATATAAATATTATAAAAAGAAATAAAAGAAATTATTTAAAATTTGTTATGACGATAGGTTATGTGTTATTTCTACTAAGATATTTGAGGCAAGAAAGAACATTATTAAATACTAGCTGCGACCCGCGGTTTCACCCAAATAAGTCTGGATTTCGTTGGAATATCGGGATAAAAAATATCCTAATCCAGGTCACGTACTAGTTTTAGCATAAGGCGTAAAAACAAGCATACAAAAAATCAAATCTTTTCGCTTTATTATATGAGTTTAGAAAAAGAAGTCTTAAAAGAATCTTGGCTTGGGATAAAATAATCTTGGGACAAAGTATTAAGTTTATAAAACTACTTATCGGTGTCAAATGACTAGTCTACATATTACTTGGAGCACCTATTTAAATACAGTCAACAAAAGAGATAAGTATGCAGGATCGTCGGATATAGTTGAAGTTTAGTAAGAAACCGATGGATGTTCTGGAATATAATTTTATTTTATTAATAGAAGACAAACAGCTCATTTATCAAATTAAATTTCAGTCGACAACATCCATCGGTTTCTTACTAAACTTCGACTATATGCGACGATCCTGCATACTTATCTCTTTTGTTGACTGTACCTATAAAATGTTACGAGCTTTTCAATATATAAGCAGCTGTTTCGTTTTCGTTCTTTGAGAATGTTGTGAAAGTACTTACTTTCATACTTCATCATTTCAGCCGAATGACGATGTCCTTTGCTGGACATAGGCCACCCTAAGCACCGCTACTTCGGCCAGTTCTGTGCTTCTCGCATCCAGCAGATTCCTGCGGCCTTCACAAGGTCATCGGTCCACCTTGTGGGAGACCTTCCAACGCTACCTTCTTCTTCAGGTCCGCGGTCACCACTCCAGAACTTTACGGCCCCATCGGCTATCTGTTCCGCGAGCAATGTGTTCTGTCCACTGCCACGTATTTTTATACTTACGCTTTTACAAACGCTTTGAAAAATTCCTGTAGAAAGTTTAAATTGTTGATCGGGATCCTTTGATGAGCTCTCTTTCCTATTCCTTTGATAAGTTACCTACTTTAAAATCTCAAAGAATAATTTCAGTGATTACTGATTTCATTTATGTTCAGTTTCACCTGCAGTCCTGCATCCTGTTTGCGTAACATACTCAATTTCAATCTGAATCATTTTGAAGGATATTGCTAATCCATTGCTACATATGTTCCAAAAATTTGTATGCTCAGCAACGTAAATAACGCAATGAATGTTGTTGAACTGTCAAAATGTAACCCAATTGCTACTGATATGTATAACGCAATTACCCCGCTGCTTTGTGTCAGTTATAATTTTACTGCGATCATTAATATTAGTTTTCTCGAAAATATCCCCTTCAATGTCTTCCGATTATTTTGTATTCAGCAGTTTTTTTTTACTAGCCCGTGTATCCCCACTGCTGGGCAAAGGCCTCCCTACTTCTCTCTGTACAGACCTGCCAAGAACCAGTTTTTAGGTTCATATTAAAACTGTGACTTGTTTCATTACACCAAGGGAGTTAAAAAAAAACTTCAACCATTACAGATTTTCATTTATTTCAGTGATTACTGATTACATAATTAATAATAACATACGATACCTTATAGCTATTGATTCTAAAAAAATCATTTCCAATATCACCCTTACCTAGTTAATAACGGATAAATCCATTAAAAATTACAGTTTATTACTTCTTAATCTTAATAAATTAAACGAAGGTAATTAAGTGAAACATTTAGACGTTTTAACGACTAATACGTCGGTGTTAAAATTTATTATGACAGTTGATAGTATGATAGTCATTAATTTCAGGACCTCGGTCCGTGAAAATCTTTGGTTCAATAACATAGTATAACAAGGAAATA
This sequence comes from Oligia strigilis, assembly GCA_951800025.1. NCBI lineage: Eukaryota > Metazoa > Arthropoda > Insecta > Lepidoptera > Noctuidae > Oligia > Oligia strigilis. The sequence continues at coordinate 2,768,413 of OX637547.1, forward strand.
AAATTATTACAAAAAAAAAACATAAAATAATTATAAGAGTATTTCCTTGAAAATTCCCCGACCGGCTAACATAGAAACATACGACAGAATTTGCCACTTCATTTATATAAGTTCCCTTATCATCCACTAAATTTAATTTAAACAGTTTATATTATACTAAGGTTAAAATCTCTGAATTGCATTTTTTATTATATTGATTAACAAACAACTGTTGATTTTCTCGTTACTTAACTATTACTCTACTTTACGTACTAAAGATTCTAACTTTTTAATAACTATTTTATGCCTAAGGGATAGTTGAACTTATGTGTGTAGAAAGATTAACAAAGTAATCTATGGGAAGCAGAAATGGCCAGCGTAGATGACGTAACATAGACAAGTACGTATAAAGAATTGACATAAGTTCCATAGACAATGACGCGGTAGAGGAAGCTGTGATCTTTGGAGAAAACAATCCGTATGATTTTATTGTCGGTGTAAGATTTGCAATAGTGTGAGATGGTCGTGTATCTAGCGACGAGTCATCTAAATAAATCAAGAATCGTTTCACAGCCAGAATGATTTTCCATACACCGTGTCTAGATATGGTAGAGGAAGTAGTTTTTAAATTTTAAAAGAGTTTTTTTTTAAGTTTAAAGTTAGATTTAATTTTTTTTTAATCTATAATTATCTACAGTGCGTAAGTTTAAATTTTCTATTTTAATCAAAAATTAGGATTTAATTCAATCCGTTTAATTGGAATGTTAGATTAGTAGCGCTACTCGGACTGGATACGGCCAAAATTGTTCGGATTAGAATTGAAAATTCGTGTCCAAACAATTTTGGGGAACAGTCGTAGAAATCTTAAATTACAAATTTAGAAGAATTTTATATGGAAACTACGTATCGCTTTATAAGTAAACTTTCAATGACTTAGGTAGAATTTCGTCGGTTTAATTTTGAATTATACTAAGCTAAATGAGTGCTAGATCTTTTAAATTGTATCTTGATAGTTTGATTTTAAATATTTTTTAATATGATATAAGGTGTCGGGATGAAATCATAGATGTTAGATAGCGGGAAATAAATGATAGATTTGCTTAGTAGCGATTATATTAAGAACAGGAGAATAGAACATAGCTATAGCTAGAAGCAACTAGGTCGATGGCACTGTGGAATGTACCGTTTTCATAAAAAAGTATCCTAACCAGCTTAACAATAAGTTTCAAACAAGATTATGTTGCATTACTCTTAAATTTACATTTTTTTTCATCTTCTCTACCTTTTTTAATCGTTTAACTTTATTCTTACTACACTCCCTTTATTGCCAATAGTTTAACATTTTCTAATCCGTGATTCAGCGAATATGTATTAAGTTGTGATTTGCGATTATCCCTATAGTTTAACATTATATTTTTATTAAATACGAAGATTCGTGAGCTCAAAGAATCTTCACATTTAACTTTTATTTTTATCCTTAAACTTGTGGCAAAATCTGTCTGAAACCAGTCGAAGTGACATTGGACACTTTGCCTGGTTTAATAGAATCCATCCCAAATCCATACAAACAGATGAAAAAGGAAGTTGCTTATATTCGTATGGAACTGCATGGGTTCTTTAGAAAATATATTCTAAACAATTTTCAAGGTAATACTCGTCAGTTTTTATTCAAATAAATTATATTCGGTTGTCAACGTTCAATTAAGATTAGTTTACACTTTCCACATTACAATTTCTTTAACTCATTCATTTTAACTTTCCCATGAACCTCTACCGATAGTATCATGTCCGAACATTCTATTACTAGAAATACAAAATTTAACGTATTTACAACCATTTTTAAAAACTTCATTTTTTTAACAAAAACATTCATAAGTACATCCTTGCTTCACGCACAGTCTAAATGTACATTCTTTACATTAGAATTATAGGGGACTAGATTCGTTTGGGAACAAAAACTACGTAAACAAAATAATATTGAAATTAAAGTAACATTCGACGTTTGGCTCTAAGTTTGGTGGTTATTCTACATCTTTATATTGTCTGGCAGTAACCGCTTTACCATCTGCGCGTTCGAAGAATGTTGATCTCGTCGGTCAGAATGTTGATCTCGTCGGTCAGAGTGTACCAGACTCGGATCCATACTCTTAAACTGAATATTTTAGAATTTTGGTGATATTTTTACTTATGTATAGTATGATTACATAATGATGCACTTCCCTTTTTCAGCCCAAGGGTTATTTTTCTTGTCGGGAGCGTGTATGAGTGGGTCGTTCTTTTCATTCTCTTCCACATACTCCCTCATCCTGCAACAAAAAGGTCGGACTATTAGAAATGAAGTTTTCCCTCTTCGAATATTTTCTTTGGCAACATTATTTTTGGAGATTCATGCGGGTTTCCTTTCAGGTATGTTAATACGGCTTTTACGTTGTTTTCTTTGGGTAAATTGTTATTCTGTTCTAACATTGTTTTTATTAAGTAATGGGCCCGCACAGTTGCAAAATAAACCGATATTGCTCTTTATACATTTCTTTTCTTGTATTTAACAATGCGCGACTATCTGTTTTAGTTTAGTTTGTAAAGCTTTGGTTTACTAAGAAAGCGGTGAATGGTCAAACAATAACAGCTATCCAAATGCAGAGAATCTTTTGACACATTAATGTCAAATACTGGCGAAAATTACAGATTTTCATGACAATACCGTTATAATATGACAGAATCGCTGTTTTGGTTTATCTCATAATTTCTTCAGAAGCCATTAAATATTTAATACCAACAGAAAACCACGCAGTGAAACTTGGACAAGATATATTAATGGCAAAATGCAAGAGACTCGATACATCCGAGTCATGGCGATACATCATGGCTGACACGATAACAGCTGACCTTATCATCTAACATCCACCATATTAGATTTACTATAACCTTATGAGTTTCTTATGGTGTTTACTTAAGTTTTATACAAGCATCTTAAAATGTTACACTGACATTTTTCCATACAGCGACCACACATGTTATGTAGAATACTTTTTGCTTATTTGCACAGCTGCATGCCGCATTTGTACAGACGAGACGGCAGCACATCAAGCTACTACAATCTGTCAAATTTCTTTAATAGTTTTTCAACTTTATCGGTAAAGCATAAGGTTCAAAGTTGATTGGGAAAATTTTACAGTTTCGGTTAGCTTGATATGCTGGCGTATGTATTGTATATATACTTATATACATATAATTATCATAACTAAAAACATATAGGTACTTTTAGGAACAACCTGTATCAATTCAAAAACTCTTTACCATTTTTGTTTTAAGGATGGGTGGCCGGATTGGTCACTGATATGCGCTGGTTGGTATTAGATAATGTTTCGCTTATAACCGTTGTAATTTTATTTTTTGTTGTTACTTTTTACCTTAGTACCTACTTATGTGGTTACAATTCTCTAAATTATGTAGTCGATGGTTTTGGTGCACGGTAAAACTCTAATGAGTTTATGTTGGCACCAATTTAAATGTATAAAATGTATGTGTACTACAGAGTAAAAAAAAAAAAAAAAAGTCTCGCTGTCTTTTAACGTTCACTTCCATCTTAACCATATCATTTGCACAATACATTCACTCTTCTTTGATTTGTGTTTTTCTTATCATTTGCACAATACATTCACTCTTCTTTGATTTGTGTTTTTCTTACATAGATACTTTTTTTAATAAATACCTAGGTATACCTACCATGGTAATATAATCTTAGGGGCATTTCTCGTAATATTATGAACGTTCACAGTCTGATCTCAGTTTCAATCTGTCAAAAATACCTCTAATTTCCCTAAATTTTGACAAGTTTTTGACATTTTGTTTGTCGCTGAGATGAGACTGCGACTAGATTTTGAACGCTTTCGCTCCATGTAAAATACTGGTATTCAGCTGCATCCGGTTAGACTGGAAGCCGAACCCAATATAGTTGGGAAAAGGCTAGGAAGATGATATGAAGTAGATAAATTTTTCTTTTGTTATAGTTGTTGCATTTCACTAACGTGCGACAATTATTGCATATACCATAAAACAATGACATAATCTTTTGAGATAAGGCTGTAATAGCGCGCGTCAATGGGTATTTTTTTAAAACGAACGTTTACAAATTATAGAGCCATTTTTGAATTTCGAATTTTATTCCGAAAATGTTAAAACTCTAAATAAAAGAAACTAATTTTAAATCCTTTTTACCACGCTTGGAATAAAGTTCGAAAAACGAAACCTGGGGGTCTACTCCGAAGCGGTCAACCACCGTATCTGCCGAATGTTCGGTCATTTTCTACTACCTTTCATTTCCTATAATCTATACATATAATAAAACAGTAACGAAAGAAAAACTGTACATTGAGAATTTTCGAGAAAAAATAAGTGGCTTTTGTTAGAAAAACGTAACTGATGACAAAAAGTGACTTTTTAGAATTTTTGTCTGTTTGTCTGTTTGTCTGTGTGTATGGTAAGGCTTCACGCCAAAACTACTGGATAGATTGAATTGAAATTCAGCAAAAATGTTCTTTGTAAACCAAGGAAGGCTTTAGGCTACATATTATCACGCCGTATGTTATGGGAGGTAAGCAATATTGATTTTAAAAGGTTTTGGTTCGTAATTCAATGCACAAAATAATTGAATGCTCAAAATGACATGTTATTTATTTAGTTAATAAAAATTTAACCCTGGAAACATAACAATCACGCTATTTTTATAAAGGAGCGGAGCAGTAATATTATAAATTGCAAGGGAACGGCTATTTCAACAATATGTCAACTGGGAATTTAGCGGTAAAGTTAAGGCGACCGTTTACCGCACTAAATGGTGCGAGTTCAAATCCCGTATTAAAAAAAAACTGTTATTGTTTTAAAAAATCGTAAAATTCTTTTTTTTTAGTTTTTGCATTTTTTATGTGCATTAAGAATGATACTGTTATGAAATCTGAGAACTTTACATGTCCTATTTTTTTTATTGTATGGGGAGTTTCACACCAATATTAATAAACAGATTGATTGGTGGTACAACAAGCTACACTATCATAAAGTCAAGTCAAACTTTTGGTTCTAAGTTATATCTTACCAAGCGCATTAGTTGTTTGTGGAGTGTCACGCAACAGTGACAAAGGGCGCGTGCTTAAAGATTGCTCTTTAATCGTGTGGGATGAATGCACTATGGCGAACAGAAAAGCAGTAGAGGCGGTAAACAGGACTTTGTAGGACATCCGCAGGAACCAGCAAATGATGGGTGGCGTTACAGTTCTGTTAAGCGGCGATTTCCGACAAACGCTGCCTGTGGTGACGCAAGGAACTAGGGCTGATGAGGTGAATGCTTCGTTGAAATGCTCTTTCTTATGGCCACATATTCATAGGTTGCGTTTAACGATGAATATGAGAGCACAGCTTGGCGGGAATGTACACGCCCAAGAATTTTCTGATCTTTTCTTAAAATTGGGTGAGGGAACGCTACCAGTAGACGGTGGCCAGGTGGTTCTACCTGAGATACTTGGGAGAGTGGTGTCCACCTTAGAAGATTTGATTCGCCTGGTACGGGGACATCAATAGGATACCGCACCAAGATAATTCTTGGGTGTGTGAACGAGTCATTTTAACACCCAGAAACGACCAACCTTCAGCGATCAATGAATGCATTCTCGCGGAAATTGAGGGAAATTAAGTGATCTACAGTTCAATAAACACTGTTGTTGACCAAGATGACGCCACACATTACCCCGTATAATTTCTCAATTCCCTCAGTGCAAGTGGACTACCAGCGCACACCATCAAGCTAAAGGTCGGTGTCCCAATTATGATTCTTCGGAATCTCACTCCGCCGAAACTGTGCAATGGGACCCGGCTCAAAGTCGTCTCGCTGCAGAGAAATATCATTGAGGCGGAAATTCTAACGGGTTGTGGTGTCGGCGAGACAGTCTTTATACCACGTATACCACTGATTCCCCACAATTACCCTTTTTTTTCGGATGGGAAATAATCAAATGACCCCTCCCGCTTTGGGTGGAGCGGAAGGGAATGTCAGACTCTTACTGACTAAAACCCACCCGTGTTCCTTCCTTAGCCCTTTATGTTCGGGGCCAGCGGTAACCCTTTCGGACAATCCCACTGACGCAGGCTTCGGCCCTCGATGCTGACATCTCTTTGAGGCGCGCGTAGAACTCGTACGCGCCATCCGGCACGGGGTTGGTCCTGATCGGACGGTGAGCTACCCATTACTCTCCGCCCGCAGGCCCGCGCCTACGGTGGCCGGGAGTCGTCCCGTGGCTCCCGACGCCCGGAACGTCTCCCGCGGCGGCTGAGACGGGAAGCTCTCTCCCTCATCCGTCCCGCCACCTCCTTCGCTAGCATGACTGCTTCGCAGAAGGAGGTGACTGCCTCCCACTCCCTCTCGCCCCGGACCATAGCTTGCACCAGGGCCGGACGCGAGATGTCGCCGCCGCTGCCGATCGCCTCTACGAGGACACGGCGGTACTCCGCCCAAGCGGGGCAAACCTCCACCGTGTGCTCCACCGTGTCCTCTGGGCGATCCTGGCAATGGTGACACCCGGCCACAATTACCCCTTTCAATTCAAGCGCGTGCAGTTTCCTGTGAGCGTGTGCTTCGCCATGACAATAAATAAGTCGCAGGGGCAGACACTGAAGGCTGCGGGTGTCGACCTCAGGACGAGCTGCATCTCACATGGACAACTGTTCGTCGTTTGCTCCCGCGTCACCAGTCCTGACTCGCTGTACTTACATATTGAATAAGACCGAGGGAAAAACAAAGAACGTTGTTTACACAGAAGTGTTACAGTAAATTATAACACTTCTGTTATTCGACGTCTCCTAAATTTTCGTATTAACCTGACGTCTCTTACCAGTAAATTAACTACATAACTTTCTAATTTTGAGTTTACTAAGCCAAATAGTTTTTGAGGGATCTAAGCTATAGTACAGTATGAGACGCATCTTTTGAGTGTTTCTGTAAATCAGCAAACTATCACTAACTATTATTAAAATTAAAATAATACTTAAGCGATACGTGGGCAAAGCCACGGGTACAGCTTTAGTTTATAAAGATTTTTTTAAAAGTTATTTGCAATATTATTGTTAATTCAGTGTACCCTTGGGATCCACTGCGGAATTACGGGAAGAAAAGTTTTAGTTGTATAGGAGGTACTAAGTCTGGGCAACATACAGGCTATAATTTATTTTGGAAAATGGAACACCTGATGCAGAACCGCAACAGACCAACTTAAGTATAAGAGATATAAAAATGGTGCCATAGCAAAAAATATTCCACGTGAAGAGAATTTTCTGCTGTGAGAATAAATTTGAAGATCTGGAACACCTGTTGTGGAACTCCAAAGCCCAGCGACACTATAACATAATTATAGGAATGACGTCTTAGCAAAAGTTGTTTAGTCTGATGGGCATTTCCTGTTGACTTACAAAAATGAAAGATCTAGAACGTCTCGAATCGTCTCGCGCATCACGCCGTTTTCCCGTCCCCGGGCTCTTAGAATTCGACATCAGACGTTTCAGATCTTCGATTTTGACGACCCCGTTGTCGCTGGCATAAGCAACAGGATTCGCGTACGAAGTCGCGGGCAGAAGCTAGTGACTATAATAGGTCCCGACCAAGCTGTGCCAATCCGAACCTTTTTAGAACCCTTACCCTTTTTTTACCTTTTTTTTTTAATTCGTAGTAGGGCAACAATATTCGAATCAGAAAATGACCGAACATTCGGCCGACACGACAATCAACCACTTCGGAGTAGACCCCCTGGCTCGAAGATTTAGGCATGAACCTCGAAGATTAGGCAGTAAGAGCTCGTTTCATAATGAGACTAGCTGACCCGACAGACATTGTCCTGTTTTTTAATTGAAAGACACGTGGCGCCATCTATTATAATAATAACGTTATTGTTGTTTTCCTCGGAAACAGCACTTTTTTTCGGGATGAAAGGTACCCTATGTCCGTTTCTTTACACCTGACAACGTACTTATATGCCAAATTTCAGGATTAATAATTATATAATATTTTGAGTTGGTATAGTAACAGTTTGTACGGCATCATCGTTTTATTTATACCACCAACAGTTCATCTGATGAGAGCCTAAGTACTTCAGGTTATCCGCATAGCCATAACGTTTAAAACTAATACCAATAAGTACTTTAAACTATCCCAATTTAAATAAGCACCCAAGTGCTCTTATATCTCCCGTCTGCACCTTTATGAGCACTTGAGTTCAATTTTACTTCCAGAATGGAGCGAACTCTCAACGAAATCAATTAATACTAAAACTTTAATTAAAGGAAAGTTTTCAATTGAGAATACACTTGGATAATATTTCGAGCGTAAGACCTCGTGGAATGTGGATGGTTGTTATAAATAACGACTGTTATATTGTTTTGTTCGTACGGAAGTTTTGGTTGTGTTGGAGTTTCTGGTGGTGGAATGTGAATTATTTTATTAAAGGAGCTCAGCTCATGCCGCCATCCTTGGCAGCTCTGGACAGAGTGAGGTGGAAAGAGAGTAGGGAGGCGTTTGCTCAGTAGTGGTGGAACATTAATGGCTAAAAATCCACACTAATATTATAAATGCGAAAGTGTTTCTGCCTGTCTGTTACCACTTCACGCTTAAACCGCTGAACCGATTTAGATGAAATTTGGTATAGAGATAGTTTGAGTCACGGGAAAGGACATAGGATAGTTTTTATCCCGATATTCCCACGGGATCGACACTTACGCGGGTGAAACCGTGGGGCGGCGGCTTAACTTGCTTTCCGAGGCACGACCCCTCGTCTTGCTATGTACAGACGGTCACCCATCCACGGACCAACCGGGGGAAGCATAGCTTGCATCCTATATCTGTCACAGAGCTGTATCTTTTTATCCGTAATAGGTAACTATTTGAAATTTTCTCACAATTCGTGTAACTATGACATCAATCTTCGATAAAAGAGGGACTCGACCCGCATTTCACAGGATGTTTTTTTGGTAAATTAAGGAGGCTTTAAAGTAACGATACGAGTAAGATTAAGGCATTTTAGCGTCAAATGAATAGCAAATATTCGAAAAAAAAGAAAAGATTCACTTTGTTTAATGAACTCAGTCAATAATCAGTGTCTAACAAAAAGAATTTTCGATAATTTTCTTCAAGATGCCAATGAATAACATTCAAAGAAAACCGGACAAGAGCGAGTTGAACTCAAGTGGAGAGGATTCTGTAGAATGGATATGTTACCTACCATGTTTTTTTTACATTGAAAAAAAAAATGATTTCTTGCTGCAGTACATTAAAGTATCTGACTTTATACAGTAAGAAGAAATGTTTGTAAAACTGTAAAAGACAAAACAGTAACTTTTAATGATTGAACATACTATTTACTTAAAAAACAAAAAAAAAAATGAAAACCACCCTTACTGTAATGTAAGTAAATTTTAATGCTTTGAAACATATGACCAAATGAATAAAACAGTTAATTTTGTGACCTTTTAGCTACTTAAAACGTTAAAGTTTACTGTCATGACGGTAACATTATGCCTCAAGCTTTAACTGTTTTCGGATCAGTAAAAAATACTTATACTACTTTTTAACGTTAGGGTCTTAAAGAACTGTTTAAAGCGGTTCAGATTAATGTTTTTTAATTTGTATTTATTGCTTATTTCTTTCAGTGTATAAATCTCATAAACATGTTCCCCCATACATTTCAACTGCAAATGTAAGTTTGTACGCACAATAATAAAAAGGATTTACCATGTTATTTTAACACCATAGACTTCTTAAAGATTTTCCTGTAATCGATAAGTAAAGAACTATTTTATGTAGGTATGTTTTACAAAGTTTTTGCTCAGTAGTTTCGGAGATAAGGAGCGGTCTTTTCCCTCCTTATCTCCTGAATTGTCAATTTTCATCAAAAATATATGAAAAGGGTGCCGTTTCGTCATCCGAACGTTCGGAACCCTAAAAAATCAAATAAGAATAAGGAAAATTTTATAACCAAATGGACAGAATAAACACAATTACGATTTATTCATTCACTCAGCGTTAAATAAATTTATGCGGCAATAACGCCTTCATATAGATACTTTATAGACACGGAACGATTTCATTTGAGCGAGCATAAAACAGTCATTTCTTATTGGCGTTTATTCTAATAGAAGACTAGGATTATCATCTGTGTTTACTCGGTAAATGCGATTATTCAGCTTGTGTACAAGTAGGCGGATAAAAATTCACTCGTCATGATCTGCCTAACCTTTTCTCAATTATGTTGGGGCCGCCTGCGTTTGCGCGGTAAACTCTGCTTGCGCGATGCAGGATTTTGGGTGACGTCAGTTGATGCGTAGTTCCCATGTCGCGGTGTAGATGCTACCGGCATCTCACCTATTACATACCAAAGCGCACGGTAGCATGTTTCGCAATACAGATGGAAAGATGATTTTAGCCATTTGGGTACGGAAATCACAAAAATGAATAATCTTCAACCCTAAAATTCTTTCACACCACAATGAACTAAGCATGAAATTAGATTAGAACTAAAACACTCCATAAAATTTCAATTAACCAAATCAAGTAACAAAATCTCTTAATCAATTACTCGCTGCCAATCAGATAACCCAATTAATAATACAGAAACAACGTCGATTATGCGAATACCCACTTAAAATTCGTAATTCCCGTAAAATTTTAATCGTTCCCGCAAATTCGATCAGCCATGACTGATATAGCAGTATTAATCCTTCGATGTACAGCGTGATTCGATTTTCTATCGTGAACCCGGACGGGATCATCCTTTACAGTTTTAATTGGTGAGAGAGAAATTGTTGCTACCCCTAATTGGCATTTTCCGGGTTCCGTAGGCTTTTTTCGTGTGTCCAGGTCTACGTATGTTTGATTGGATTTTATTACGTGTGAGAATGATCCTTCGTAACTGTTGGAATTCAGAGCAACTTGTGGTTTCAGATGAAATTCTTATGCTTTGATCTTTATGCTAATGGTGAAGAGCGGGCGTTTTGGGGGACTATCGTAATTTTGACGTTCGAAAAGTGCTGATTCTCAGCTTAATTTGAATAAATTTCTTTTGATTTTGATTTTGAAAGCTGCTTTTTGCCCCCGTTTTCATTCATTTTATAACTGGCTAAGATATTAATCTACTTCATCTAAGCCTCTACGGCATTTACTTGTATTTTGCCAATTATAATTTCATTATTAAATTGAAATAGGTTACGCTACGTACGCGCTACGCGGCTACGTTAAAAATCCATTAAGAAATCACGATTTAATATTCAATACAGTGCCTATTATGCAAGAAAGAAAACAATAAAAATGAAGACATAAAAAAAGTTAAGTTAATCTAATATAAAATATCTTATACAGAATGATTTCTCTTCCGTATCTGCTGTTTTCTCTTCCGTAATCCTCAAAGTCATTACTAGTGTAGAACATATAGATGATGATTTTTTTACCGGTTCCAAATTTTTACAGATTGTTCTACCCATGAATATGAACAACTTTCACTATGGGACCAACTCTGAAATCACGAAAAAAAAATCTGCTGTTTCATAGATTTTGGTCAAGTAGGTAGGTATTGAACTTTTGTATGAAACAGCGGATTTTTTGTTTCGTGATTTCATGGTTGTTCCCATATCGAAAGTTGTTCATATTCATGGGTAGAACAATCTGTAAAAATTTGGAACCGGTAAAAAAATCATCATCTATATGTTCTACACTAGTAATGACTTTGAGGATTACGGAAGAGAAAACAGCAGATATCAAAACCAACCTGGACAACATAAAAAATACAATATTTCCCCAAAACCCGATACCCTCCATCCACCAATATCTCACAATTTTAATATATCTACATAAAATATACAAAAAGATATTTGTGAAAAACAATAATTTCGTTCGGTGGACAGATCTTGTAATATCAATGTTTGGAGAGCTATCCTTGCGACGGGGATGGTGGGATGGTGAATAATTTACAATATCCACCCGAGGGATGACACTTTACGGCGTTATCTTTCGAATATTTATTTTTTGGGATGAAAAAAGCTGTAGACGTAATGTTAGTGAAGTTTCAGTGAATGGCTATTTGTATAGCCATTTTTGGAGCCTTTTTAGTTATGCTCTATTTTGATGCTTTTGGTAGTTTTCTTCGGACCGGTTTTATTCCGGTAAACGGGCGCTGGCCGCACAGCTGCTGGACTAAAGTGGAGCTGGGGTAGCCACATCTGTCGCATCAGAGCAGCAATACGCAAAAACCACAACTCAGTGGATCCCAAATAGCAGGAAACGACTAAGCGGCAGCCTCAGAAAGAGATGGTGGAATGAGATGGACTCCTTCATAAAGGATTGGCCTGCAATCGCAGAAGTGGGAAGGGAGGTCGTTGTTCTGCATTGGGACAATACAGGCTTACAATAAAAAGCGAACTTTATAACCACTGGATAGATGATGCACAATATGAAATTCTGTCGTCTGGCCGCACCCTCATGAAGTTACTCAACTCAAAGTATTTATTTCAATTAAACCAACCAAGCACTTTTGAATTGTCAAGGAGTCGGTCAGTCACAAATATAAAACTAGTTGCCCATTCCAAAGCGTAGATACCTATGGAGAAGAACGGACAAGAAACTTCATCCAGGGACACTCTTTTAAGGGGCTTACAGGACCTAAACGCAAAAAACGCAAGTTTTAGAAACAATAAAAGTATATGATCGACTACGGTAAACAAAATCAGAAAAATATATGATATTCTTCAGGATATATGCTAGGTAGATAATGTGTTGAAAACTTAATACAACTAATATGATATGATAGAAAAAAATCATGAAGATACCTATGAAAACTTTCTTTTTACAATAAAAACCATACTAATATACATACAATTATTCTGTTTTTGTGTCAGAATATCTACAAGCAACATACAAAAATACTAGTGTTTTAATTTTTTAGTCCAAACAATAGATTTTTTGTAATTAAATAATTTCTTCATATTTTGCAATAAATTACTAGTGTTGTGTCATCGCGCTTCTCTTTCTTTTCTATGCAGTCCGACAGTGACCGCGCAGGTCATGTAAGCCCCTTAAATGGTATTGTTACAAAAATATTAGTTACTGGTTAGGTAATAGGTCAAAAGGTCATAAAGATACTAGAACAGTATTGTCCACATTTTCTCGTGAGAAAATCTCGTAGATATCTACAGATTAATTAATAGATAAAACTTTCACGACATCAATAAAATGAGGTAACAAATATTACGATGTGAAATGGGATGAGCGTATTGAAGGAAAACTTTTCTTCTCACCACCTATTAACTACCGTGATTAACGGTTACTAGGTGGTACAGTCAGCAAAAAAGTCGATTAACACTTCAGTTTTTTTAATCTCATTTATTGAGCAAAATATTTGTTCAAAATTGCATTTTACTTCTGCTGCAATTTTGAACAAATATTTTGATCAATAACTGAGAATAAAAAAACTGAAGTGTTAATCGACTTTTGTTGCTGACCGTACCGTCTTCAGTAGGTGGTTCTATCTACAGGGTCAAATTAAATTAGCTAGAGAAACTGCAGAAGTGATTGGTATCGATATCTAAACACGATAAAATAAAAATAAAAAATAAGATTGGATGGACATTTTTTGGGGGTCAACGACCGCTGGTAGTGTTGTAATTTCACGTACGAACATCTGTTTTATTTCTTTTTGCAGTGTTTAAATATCGATGCTCATCACGTCTTTGAAGTTTACACAAAAAAAAACTGTTATTTCAAGTGACTACACAAACTGCGGTCCATGACGCAACAAAAAAAAATCAAGAAATAAATTTATTTTTACCGACTTCAAAAAAAAGGAGGTTATCAATTCGATACGTATGTATGTAATATTATTGGAATTGCATTATATTCACATATGATGATCTATTAGGGCTTCCAAACAAATACACAAAATTTCATAGACGTATGTATGTATGTATGTAAGCATGTATGTATGTATGTATGTATGTATGTTTGTCCACGCATATCTCCGGAACTATTAATCGGATCGTGACCATTTTTTTTTATTGGCTTACATTTTCTTCAACTTAGGGAACAGTGCAAGTTTCATCAAGATCGATTCAGTAATTTTCAAGATATGGACTAATACGTGTAAGTGTGACGGCCTGGCTTATTGATAAGAGCTACGGGTGTAGTGTCAAAGGGAAAACATCTCAAAACCTTGGTCAAATACTAGTGCAAAAACTAAAAATTACGAAATAAAAAGTAATTTAAAAAAATTAAACCGACTTCAAAAAGAAATTAACTCAAAATTATGAAATAACTTTAATTTCGGAAGTCGGTGGCATAAAACTAAAATACAGATCCCAAGACACCGACTTCCGAAATTAAAGTTATTTCATAATTTTGAGTTAATTTCTTTTTGAAGTCGGTTTAATTTTTTTAAATTACTTTTTATTTGTTTTATCATCCATTGTCGTCGTAATTTAATTCGACCCTGTATATACTTTTTTTCATTTCTTTTTCGTTTTTATTAATAAAATAGCCAGTCTTGTTGACAAACAGACTGTTAAAAACTCTTTTTCTTAATTCAACAATAATAATGTATGATCATCATAATAATTGAATGCGTTCCCAATACATCTATTTTTAGCCGACTTCAAAAAAGGAGGCTCTATATATGAGGGTAGGTATATAAATATGAGGGAGGCTGTATGTATTTTGTTTTAAAATAAGTTCGTACTGGTTGTTAACGTTACAGGGGAATTATGGCAGGGTATCTAGGTACAACTTTTTTTTTGTAATCTGATGTGATATGTTTAATTAAGAATATACTTCTCGGGCGAGAGGGTCAGGAGGAGTAGTTATATCAAACTATTCTTACAAATTGTGGCCGCATTTGTTTAAGTGAAAACTTCATTTGGCGCACTACGGTCTTTCTGAACAGGGAACGAAACTGAACCGTCACGTTCGGGTCGGTGATACTGAATCGGGTATACTCGGCTGCAGTCGGTCAGTGACGCTGAACTGCGTATACTCGGCGCTGAATCGCGTATATACTTGATTCCAGTCGTAAGTTTTTATTTTTATCGTGAGTTTATAATTACACCCCATCTCCTATTAAAAACCTACTTTTCGCAATGACAAATAAGACTTTTCCAAACTGTTCAGTTACCACAAATTGCGAATGTAAATTGAACAGTTTATCCTAAACTAATGAAACACGGTCTCCATTTTATTTGTGCCGAATTTTCGTCCCATATTAAATGACGATGGCACTTAATTAAAGTCCAATTTAGCGACCAATGTGTACAAACATGTAAATGAGCTGGCCCATGCTGGTAAAATGTACGGATTTTAAATTTAAATGAAGATTTATTACGAGGTAATTTATCATTTATGTTTAGTCACTTTAATCCAATTTTGTGGGTACTGCGGTATTATTTGCGTAACACACTAACAGTACCTACCTATCAGTGGCTTACATTTTGACAGTTCAACAATATTCATTGCGTTATTTAAATTGTTAGACAGTTTTAGGGTTCCGTAACCAAAGGGTAAAAACGGGACCCTATTACTAAGACTCCACAGTCCGTCTGTTTGTCTGTCTGTCACCAGGCTGTATCTCATGAACCGTGATAGCTAGACAGTTGAAATTTTCACAGATGATGTATTTCTGTTGTCGCTATAACAACAAATACTAGACACAATAAAATAAATATTAAAGGGGGGCTCCCATACAACCATAGATATCCGATATATTCGATATAATATATATATTATTATATATATATTCGATATCCGTGCATACAACAAACGTGTTTTTTTCGGCGTTTTTGTCTTGTGGTACGGAACCCTTCGTGTGCGAGTCCGACTCGCACTTGTTTCGATTTATTCCGGTCTCAGACATTATGAAACAATGGATTAGCAATTTCCTTCAAAATGATTCAGATGAAATTGATAGTTAGGGTACTAGTGTCAGTCAGTTTTTTATGCTTTGTGACAAATAAAATTGTTGTAAATTTTATATTTACAGTCACGAGCAGAAGTATGTATACACTTGGCTTTATTCAAAGACGATTTTCTTCTATAGTTTTGAATGAAATTTTATGTTATTACAAACAAAGTATTTTCGAACCCATAGGTTTGTGTAAAGTGTCGTATTTCAACGTTGCATTCGTTATTTCACGAAAAAATCGACATTGAAAGTTGCCAAGTGTTGACATATTAGTGCTCGTGACTGTACATGTATCAGCCGGGCGTTTGAATTTATGCTCGCTCCCAAAGATAATATATAACCATATAATATAATATAAATAATAGCGAGTGTACTATAGTACAGACACATCAAGCTACTGCAAGCTATGAAATTTCTATAAGGGGCTTACATGACCTAAAGCGCGGTCCCTGTCGGACTGCATAGAAAAGAAAGAGAAGCGCGATGACACAACGCTGGTAATTTATTGCAAAATATGAAGCAATTATTTATTTACAAAAAATCTATTGTTTGGACTAAAAATTAAAACGCTAGTATTTTGTAGCATGTTGCTTGTGGAATAATCTGACAAAAAATCAGAATGATTGTATGTATATTAGGATGGTTTTTGTTGTAAAAAGAAAGTTTTTAGAGGTATCTTCATGATTTTTTTCTATCGTATCAAATTAGTTGTATTATGTTTTCAACACACTAACTAGCTGAAGAATATCATATATTTTTCTGATTTTGTCGATCTTAAAGATACTTTTATTGTTTCGAAAACTTGCGTTTTTTGCGTTTAGGTCCTGTAAGCCCCTTAATTGATTTTCAACTTTATAGCTAAAACTTAAGGTTCAAAGTTGATTGGGAAAATTTTTGGGTAGCTTTGATGTGCTGGCGTCTGTACACCTCCGCTTAACCTACAGGTAAATATGAAAATAAATGTTTTTTAACCGATACGTTTCTTTACTCTTTTCAGGATTAGAATTAATCACACTAATATTGTAAAGGGGATTTTTTGAGTGTGTGGGTGGGGGTGTGTGTGTGTGTTTATATGTTTGTTACTTCTTCACGCTCATATGGCTGGACCAATTTTGATAAAATTTTGTATGGAGGTAGCTGACACCCTGGATTAACATATAGGATACTTTTTATCCCGATATTCCCACGGGATCCACACTCACGCGGGTGAACCCATGTGGAGTAGCTAGTAAAAAACAAATTACAAGAGGAGAAGGTAAAAAATATACCTACTATCGTTTTATGAGCCATAAAGGTAAGCTGTTTTAAGGACATAGTAAAAAATAATGATCTTTATCTATGGAAAATGAGTTCATTTGTTCTTATCACAATAAAGAGAGATATCACCTTATCGATATTATTTTAGTATTTCTAGGTTAAAACTGGATTAAGGGAAAAATAAAATTGGGAAAATGTTGTCATAATGCACCTAAAATATTCGCGCTGTAAAACCTTATAAGATAATCCATAACCAATAATTACACCATACGGCATTTCATGCAAACTTTCAAGCCCTTGTTTTTCGAAATGAACGAACCGATTTTAATGAAACTTCATACGCATAAGCAGGATATAAAAGTCTAAAAAGTTACTTATGAACATTTTCGAAAAATAGTGTTACAGCCAAACCAAATTAGACCGATTTTAAATTTTCCATCTAAACAGAGATTTCCAGTTGATCTTTTTTTTAAATAAGACGTTTCGAAAATGTTCTTAAATTAAATAACTTTTTAGACCTTTGTATCCTGCTTATGCGTATGGAGTTTCATTAAAATCGGTTCATTCATTTCGAAAAACAAGGGCTTGAAAGTTTGTATGAAATGCCGTACGGCGTACCTAAACGCTCTTAAGCTCAGTGTTACGAAACCTGACTCGAGACTAGACTAGACTAGACATTACTTAAAACTAGTTTCAACCAATCAAATGGCTCTAAACTAGTTTTAAGTAATGCTAGAGTATTGAGTGAGGTTCAATACGAGCCTAAGTGTCCACCAACTAATGTGAAATGACACTACGACTAATGAAAATATTACATCAGTCAATTGGCCTGAAAGCTAATGTATTGTATTATTTCAGAATATGGGATGCCACGCGATTCAGCAAACGATATTGCTCTTTAGGGTTCCGTACCAAAATTGTAAAACGGAAGCCTTATGGTGAGACTCAGTCTGTCTGTCACAATCTAGCTGTGACAGACAGATAGACAGACTGAGAAAAAAATCAGCTGTTCCCTACATTTTGACGAGTTATACGAACAAATTTAGGGAACAGCTGATTTTTTTTTCACAGCCGATTTCAGGTTTGGTCCCATAGTCCCATACTCCCATAGTAAAAGTTGTTCATAATGATGAGTACAATGACCTCTTAAGATCATTAATGTTTTACCAATAACTCTGCAAAATGCAACAAGTCTTTGAATCCCTCGAAAAGCCTATAGTAATTATCTATTACCACTAATAACATTAACGATGACAGTCGTTACCTGTACTACGAAGCCTGAAAAGTCTACCAACGATAGTATTAGGTCAGAGTACCAATCCTCACTAATTGGATTGCGGAGGTAACAGAGAGTGTCCACTCTGTACGACCGCAACTTGCTAGACTGAATGTCGGACTAGGGTTTTAGGGTAAAACTGAAATGATTTATCGACAGGAGATCAAAATGTCGATCTAGTGCTCGACTTTTGCCGTGATAATACAAAACGAAATCTAACTTTAGTTCTAGCCTAAACCTTTGGACAAGTATTTGTAATTCCAACTTTATTTCGGTGTAGGCAAAGTTCTTAATACTAAAATGACAACTTAGCACCGAACTAAGCTGTCATTTTTGTATAAAGAACTGCATCTGCTCTGTGGTTTAAACCGCCTAAAAAGGCCACTTTGGAGAATAAAAGGATAACATTATGAATCGTAATATGGCGAAGACAGTCCGTGTTTTTCTTTTTTTCGCTGCACTACGTAGGTATAATCAAAGAGATTGGGATTGGGTTTGGATAGGATTGATTGGTATTTTAGCACAGACAAAATAAATAACTGAAAAATGCTTGACCAATGGGATTTGATACGATTAACTTAACAGTTAACTGTCCATTATGTTATCCTTTTATGATTCTGTCAAAGTGGTTTTTTTAGGCCCCCAGATCTAAAGAAAAATCTTGTTTTGTAATATGGGGGATAATGTTTTATTTCTATTCGATTGAGCGAAAATTTAAATTCATTTAATTAACGTACACACAGTTCCTAACCTATTAAGTTAAAGTAGAGTTAAAAAGCATGGTTTATAAAATGGAAATGGAATTTTACGTTCTGAAAATAAATGATTAACAGTAAAATAGCATCTAAAGTGTCTAAACACACTATGCCGAAGGTACGCGACCGAAGTTCGGCATGATTACGCCTGCAATGCTATTTAACGCAACGTAATTTCGGCATAATGTGTCGTCAGTAAATCAAATAGCATTGCAGGCGTAATCATGCCGAACTTCGGTCGCGTACCTTCGGCATAGTGTGTTTAGACACATAGAACCAAAAAACAACAAAAACACGTTACATCCACCAACGCGTACTTGGCCCGCGTGGTAGAATACGGAGTCTTTGGTCAACTGGACCCACTCGAACTGGACCCGCGGGTCCAGTTGATCACATCATTTGTTTTCAGTATTTTTATTGGTTAACTGGACCCACATTCAAACTTAGAAGAACATCTATTGTTTAAAGCTACCCGTGGATACAGTCGAGACAAAAAGACACATTGCAAGGGCACGAATCACATCTCTTCCTCACTCTTCGGACCATATAGGCGTTAAGTAATGTTGTGTTTATTATGTTATGTATAGGGACATTATAGAAATACATAAAGTTATGTTTCAAGTCACAAGTTATTTTTGTAAAAAAATATGATTAAATACTATTTGTGACCAGTGACCTGCACCCCAATTTCGTAACACACTATCAATCTGAAACTGAATCATTTTGAAGGATATTGCTAATCCATTGCTCCTTATGTTCGAAAAATGTGTTTGCTCAACAACGTAAATAACCCAATGAATGTCGTTGAACTGTCAAAATTAATCCCATCGCTACTGATAAATATGTCGTGTTTTATACGCAATTATCCCGCTGTATTCAAGCTACAATCAATATAAATATAAAATTCAAAGTCCTGACTGACTGACTGATATATCAACGCACAGCCTAAACCGCTGGTTCTAGGGACATGAAATTTGGAGGATGTGTTCTTTGTGAAGAGTAGGTATCCACTAAGAAAGTGTTTGAGAGGGTGAATGGGGGAGGGTGAAAATTAACGCGGACGAAGTCGCAATGTAATGTAGGTATAGATGTCAGTTCTAAGTATACATTTATTATGAAAATATATTTTCATGAACATTCCAGGGTTAAAATGACTATCCATTGCACTAGAATGTTAATGAAAATTCTTTTTAATTAGGACCACTACAGCAATACTTGGGCAATGAACTGCCAATTTACGTCTAGCAGCTGTGCTCTGACTGCTGTGGCGGCAATATCAACACAATTCATTCGCACGAAATTACTCGCCCGAAACGGGCGAATCGTCACTTTTAAATAAGGCGACGCGCACAAAATGGCACATTTTGAATTTAATGCAAAAAATACAAGTTTTATAATATTTAACTCCTATCACTTATGTGCGCTATTGTCCTTTTTTCTATACTTTATTGCATAAAATTCAAAATGTGAAATTTCGTGTGAGTCACAAAAAGAAAATTATTTAAAAGTGTCGATTCGCACGTATCGGGCGAGTAAATTCGTGCGAATCGACTAATAAGCCAATTCAAATTAATCGGGCACTCGATTGAAGTAAAATCTTATCGATATCGAGTCGTTATCAGCACTATTACATGAATTGCCTGTAACTATGTGTGCTTTATAGGTATGTTTTAACACGTAGGTACTCTTACTGAAGAGTGTAAGTGCGGCGATCAATACTAAAACGAGGTGCATTGACACTTGTGTGAATGGAAAGTGTTATGGTGCCTGTACATAGTGGCCCATGCTGGCCATTTGAAGTCTGCTTAAATTAGTTATAGAAAGACGGCTTTGTATAATGAGTATATGTAAAAAAATGAAAGAAAAATTACAATAAATAAATAAGCAGTTTATTGATTTTCATAAATGTCTATTTAGGAGTTATTTGTAGATAAAGGTTGACAACAACCATTGTTATACATTTCTGTTATGTACCCTGCGGTGCTATTCTGTAAAAATCTCACACCAACCACCAATTTCTTATAGAAAAGTGAATCTAACTTAGAAAGATGTAGGTATTAATAATTCTAATGATTATAATTCTCTAAATATGCATGTCCCTGTTATTGTCGCCAACCATACTTTGATCAAGATACAACCTGACACTGACCTGCAAATTGCAAAAAAATTTGAATTTCGCGGTCTCAACTACCCATTCACCTTAAGTATTCATAATGTACGAATCACTAGTGCAAAATTTATTATGACTGCACAGGTTGCCGGAACTTTAAAAAGTTCCTCCCTCGGTCCCAATCGTAACCTCCTGTCTGGAACGAGCAATTCTAACGGCCCCAATATTTGTGGATTACTTAGCTACAAGCCCCTTTTACTAAAATACCCTCATATGTTCTATAAAAAAATATCCCTGCATTATCACCACACTATTCTTCATTCGCTGTCATAAACTTTTAAGTCTCCATTCATAATTTAATTTAGCGGAACACGAAGCACGTTTTGTTCGGAGTAACGTTATTTTTTATGTTCCACGTCAAGTTAATTTGCGTAATTCTCCAATGAAGTCACGTATTTGTGGGGGGTGGTACTGACAGGCAGGGGTGGCTGAAAATTCAAAAGTATTCATAAACTGTTAGAATCACATCTTTGTTTGATAAAAATATTATATCATAGGGACAAACCTGTACTTGATAGACTTTCCACGTGTTTATGACAGGGGTCTTCAGTTACGGAGCTTTTCTCTAAATGCGTCTAAATATGTTGGTTGGTAACAAGTTACTGTTATTTAACTTGCCTTTAATTCTTTATACATGTTTTAAAAAATAACAAAGTTAATTTTAGTTATTAAGGCGACTACATGACCTAAAGCGCGGTCTTTGTCGGACTGCATAGAAAAGAAAGAGAAGCGCGATGACACAACGCTGGTAGGTAATTTAATGCAAAATATGAAGCAATTATCTATTTGCAAAAATCTATTGTTTGGACTTAAAAAAACACTAATGCTTTAGTATGTTTTTGTGACGTATTCTGACAAAAAATCATAATGATTGTATGTATTTTAGTATGGTTTTTATTGTACAAAGAAAGTTTTTAGAGGTATCTTCATGATTTTTTTCTATCGCATCAAATTAGTTGCATTATGTTTTCAACACAATATCTACCTACCATATATCCTGAAGAATATCATATATTTTTCGGATTTTGTTTACTGTAGTCGATCATAATTAGATGTTATGTATACCTGTTATTTGCATGGTTACTGAAATGCTAATTTTACATGACATTTAATTTAAATAGTGACTGTGCTGTTGGTGTGCTTGTTATAAATAAATAAATAAACTTTTATTGTTTCTAAAACTTGCGTTTTTTGCGTTTCCTGTAGTCCCCTTAAATTATTGTAATTTAGAAGTAGTTTAGATAAGAATGAAATAAAATACGTTTAAGTTGGGGGAAATTAAGCGTCACATCCACGCAAAACGGCCATCGCTCAGCATAATGCTACGACCCTATGCGAGACAGAGCCCCAGCACTGGTTACTTAAAGCTGATGGTTATTTACTACACTTCGAACACCTGGTACCTATATTTACTTCGTAGGCAAATTCACTCTCAAACAATTTATATAATAATAATAATAATATTCCACAACTATCACACAACATAATATGTTGTGTGATAGTTGTGGAATATTATTAGGATGATTTGTTGAATGTCACTTGAATATAATATTATTATATTCAAGTGACATTCAACAAATCATCCTAATTAGTAACCTAGCTGTAACTCAAGGAAGAAACCCTATCACTGACAGCCCTAGTGACAGGGGGAGACAGGGGACATTTACGACCATCCCCGAAAATTAGTACATGTTCCGCGCTGACTTTGATGATTGTTTTACTGTTGGAAGCCTACAGGTTTAATTACCGTAAGTGTATGTTTATAAGTAGGTACACTAGATGTGACATGTCTTTTTAAGAACAAGCAGATATTTAAGTGCTTGGCCAGACTGGCAGCGGGTGCGCGGGGCGGGCGCGGCGCGGCGTACTCAAACATAAAAACTTCATTTGAGTGTCCATAGTGGGAACGCGGGCGCGGTGAGCGGCGCGGGCTGCTCGGCGCGGGGTTCTCAAACTAGTTCGAGCTTTTTTCTAGTAAAAATAAGCCTTCTTCATCCATATTATATTTTGACAAACACTGGACACGACAACATGCAGAACGCAGCCGCGCTCCACTGCGGACAGGCAGATAGCGCGCGTTCCTGCACCAGCACCCGCCCCGCGCCCGCGCTGCCAGTCTGGCCAAGCACTTAAACATATTTCCTTTTTAAACACAGTTGAAATTTTTCACTGAGAAATGTTTCTAGCATCAAAACAGCACGGATCATCTTTGTTTACGTAAAGTTAAAAAGGTCACCTTACTCTCAAACGTCAACCTACGAGAACTTTTGTATCATCATTTGTAAAAGTTGAGATTTTCACAATTACTGTCCAAGTTCACTGACAGCCCTACTTGACAGGGGGAGACAGGGTACTCTTACGACCATCCTCGTGAATTAGTACAGACGCCCGCACATCAAGCTACCCGAAACTGTCAAATTTTCCCATTCAACTTTGAACCTTATGCTATAGCGATAAAGTTGAAAATCTATTAAATAAATTTGACAGATTGTAGTAGCTTGATGTGCTGGCGTCTGTAGTACATGTTACGCCCAGACTTTGGCGATTGTCTCACTTTAGAGTATAGTTTTGCCCGTCGAATAAATAGTGTTTACGACGTAGTTTTTTTAGTTAAGTTTCTGGTTTGACAGGTGAGTTTCTTGCAGAGGTGAAGTTTAATTGAAGTGCCAGTCATGGCAGAGAATTGACGGTAAATCTTCTATACATATAATAAATTTGTAGAAAAGTGGTGTCTGTACAATGGAAATATATAAAAAAAAAGTAGCAGGGGTTGTTATTATATCGATGCCGAACCCGAAATTGTAATTAATTTTTTTTTTGTCTGTTTGTCTGTTTGTCGGTTTGTCTGTTTGTCTGTTTGTTTGTGCACGCTAATATCAGAAACGGCTTATTCGATTTAGATGCGGTTTTCACTAATATATTGTAGTAGGCTTCACTTAACATTTAGTGTTTATTTCATGTCAATCGGTTCATAAATAAAAAAGTTATGTCAATTTAAAGAATCACGGCGAACATTTGTTAAGGTACATTCTATCACAGTACGTACACGCCTCGGGCCTGCGCGTCCGATCTTCGGAACTACTGGACGGATTTGAATGATTTTTTTTTGTTGTATAGTTATTATGGCTGGACAACATTCAGGCTATAATGTTTCTTGGTAACTTGAACACCTGATGCAGAACCGAAACAGACCAGCTTAACTATAAGAGATACAAAAATGGTACCATAGCAAAAATTGTTCCACGTGATGAGGATTTTCTGCTGAGAGAATAAATTTGAAGATCTGGAACACCTGATGGGGAACTCCAAGAGCCCAGCTACACCATAACACATAGGAATGACGTCTTAGTAAAAGTTATTCGGTCTGATGGGCATTTCCTGTTGACTTATAAAAATCGAAGATCAGAAACATCTGATGTGGAAATCTAAGCTATCACTAATTTCACCTCCACGCGGTGAAGGCGGTAACAGTTTAGGACTGATTTTCGATGACGATGGTATATCATTGAAAATTTGACTCTACTGGCCAAAACTCCCATTTATTTTTTTTTAACGTGAAGAAATGCTCATGCATTCTGCACTACCACGGGGAGATAGTCCAGTTATGTGGGACTCTAACCCACTAAAACTCCACTGTGTCCTCCTCTGCCGCTTACGGCGGGAACATGGGCACGCGTTAGCACTCATCCGTGAACCCGCCGCGGCTGTCCATCACCGGACACTCCGCTGGGGAGTACTCCCCAACACCGGTGCACCAGAACACATAGCACGCCGTGACCACCCCAGGGACCAAACCAGCACATGGGCCAGACGATCCCGTGTCTGGGCACCCTTGGTAGGGGAGCAGTCACTTAAATTTTAATTGATCAGGTATCTTCATAATAAAACTATAACCATGCCTAGAAAGAGGTCAAATCTTTCCCAATGTTCCAAAGGAGCTAAAAGATTGAGGTTCATAAGATCCCAAGAATCTACCGAAGAGCGTCAGGAGAGACTTGATGCTGTTTGAGAACATCAGGCTGCAACTCGCTCCGTGGAAACCTCTTCGGATCGCGAAGCACGCCTGCGTTCTCAGCGTATTTACGCATCTACATCTAGATCTCTAGAGACCAGTGAAGAATATGATGCGCGACTGACCACTGATACGGTGAGATTATCATACATTGTTCCGAACACGCACACAACAAAATATTCATAATCAGAAAGTGAGAAAGAAAGAATTGCTGGAGTACGGCATGAAGAGACAGATTAGGTAAGAAGAGCGCAACGAACGTTTGAATTCTGATCGACTTCGACATTCTCTGAACAGAATTTCGATATCATCTGAAGAATCGGATGTGTCTCAAGATATAGCCGTAGGGCATGGCGACCTTCCTTGGGTTGATAAGGAACGGAGTGCATTTACGTATACTCCTATGATTGACTACGCCACATATTCCGCCATCTGAGGTATGGTTAAAAATTTTACTTTTTGTGAAGCTGTTAAATAGCAAAAAGAAACAAATGGTATGTGTTGCTCAGGTGGGAAAGTACATATTGAAATATTACAAAATCCTCCAGAAATATTAAGATCACTGCTAATCGGTGACCATTACAGTCAAAACATTTCTTGGACAACATACGTTCGTACAATAATGCCTTTCAAATGACATCTTTTGTTGCGAAACAGATTTCAGAAGGCCCATTTATGCCAACATTCAAAGTGCAAGGCCAAGTTTACCACCCTATTGGTTCATTATTGCCTGAAAATGACGTCTCGAATCGTCTCGCGCATCCCGTTGTTATCCAGTCCCCGGGTTCTTAGAATTCGACATCAGACGTTTCAGATCTTCGATTTTGACTACCCCGTTGTCGCTGGCATAACCAACAGGATCCGCGTACGAAGTCGCGGGCAGAAGCTAGTCAATAATATTTTAGCTCTGTGAGACAATATACATAGAGGGTATACAGTAACTGTCCCATACAAAACTTCAATACCTATTTGACCTAAATGTTTTGGACGGCTGATTGTTTTTCCTCGACTGTTGGTACCTTGGAGAAGGTGGTCTGTACCACACACTTAAGGGGCTTACAGGACCTCAACGCAAAAAAAACGCAAGTTTTAGAAACAATATAAATATATGATCGACTACAGTAAACAAAATCAGAAAAATATATGATATTCTTCAGGATATACGCTAGGCAGGCACTGTGTTGAAAACGTAATATAACTAATTTGATACGATAGAAAAAAATCATGAAGATACGTCTAAAAACTTTCTTTTTCAATAAAAACCATACTACAACACAATCATTCTGATTTTTTGACAGGTTATTCTACAAGCAACATACTAAAATACTAGTGTTTTAATTTTTTCGACCAAACAATAGATTTTTTGTAATTAAATAATTGCAATAAATTACCAGCGTTGTGTCATCGCGCTTTTCTTTCTTTTCTATGCAGTCAGACAGTGACCGCGCTATAGGTCATGTTGTTATAATATTAATAAAGACAAGCATGTATAAATATTCATTGTATGTTAAAAAAAAAAAGAATGCGTGTGTATAATAATGAAACAAAAACATAAGGTACGGTATTTTTAACTCCAAGTTGTCTATAAAATAACAGTAAAATGCTGGGAATGGGCCATTGTTTTACTTATAACTTGTTGATAAAAATATAACACATTTACTATTATTTTCGACATAAGAAAGCAATCTAGGCCACTTCTACAGTATTCCGATTGGAGTAATTCATCAACTCGTCCTACATGCCTACGGCCCATGTATGACGACTTGCAGAAAATCAAAATAAATTATATTTTTATTCTGCAAGTCTTCCCACGTTCCTATCAAAATGAGAAAAGGTACAATCAGTAGCAAAAGTGTTAGTGTGTTAATAATAAAAAATTAATTTGTTACATAATATTGAACCATCACAACATTGTCATAATTATATAAACAGAAAAGATTAAAGTCGTGTCATTATTTACTTCAAAAGTAACCATAACCATTGTTTCATCATCATCATCATTTCAGCTGAAAGACGTCCACTGCTGGACATAGGCCTCCCCCAAGCACCTCCACTTCGACCGGTTGTGCGCTTCTCGCATCCAATGGGTTCCTGCGGCCTTCACAAGGTCATCGGACCACCTTGTGGGAGGCCTCCCAACGCTACGTCTTCCGGTACGCGGTCGTCACTCCAGAACCTTTCGGAGGATAGCCCTCTCCATTGCCCTTTGGGTGACTTTTAGCCTTCTTATAAGGCCCAGTGTGAGCGACCACGTTTCAGTGCCATAAGTCATCACTGGCAACACGCACTGGTCAAAGACTTTCGTCTTGAGACACTGCGGTATGTGGAATAATTGTTTACTTACAGATAATAACCGGAGAAACATCACTGGTCAAAACAAAAGATTTTATTGTATCTTCATTCTTTCATAGGTTTGTCCTACTTCAAAAGTAACCACCGTAACCATTGTTTACATAACTGATAATAACCGAAAGTCATACATGTCTACCATTCTCATTAATTTCGGATAACACTTGAACTTGTGCGTTTGTTTGTAAAATGAAACAATAAACTGTTGTTCTTTAAAAATATTATCCCACCAAAACATTTTCATGTACTTAAAATGTTGCCAAGACGAGACTCGCTCGCGCTGTCAAAAAGTTATCAGATCTCATGTACAGTCACGAGCACTAATATGTCAACACTTGGCAACTTTAAATTGCGATTTTTTCTCAAAATAACGAATGCAACGTTGAAATACGACACTTTACATAAACCTAAAGGGTTCGAAAATACTATGTTCGTAATAACATAAAATTTCATTCAAAAATAAAGTAGAAAATTGCCTTTGAATAAAGCCAAGTGTATACATACTCATGCTCGAGACTGTACGAACCAAATGATCCGTGTTCACCATGTTTTTTTCGTTTCTGCCTACCCTCATAGGATGAAAGCGTGAGTTTATGTATGTATATAAAAGTAATTGTATTAATACAGCTCCATTCATTTAACTATAACGACACTATCGGTTAAGATCTAACCAGAGAATACAATCGTAAGCTAACCATAAAAAATAATGGTTCAGTAGGGTTGTCGATACTGATATTATCACTTGTAGAAAACGAAGACTTGGGTCTGTTTCGAGATTTCCTACAATTATAAAACACGGTTGGAAAAGTCTAATTGAGGGGCCTAGTGGCTAAATAATAACAGCCGCACAGGTCGATCGATCAGGTTAAGCTACGCTTAACACGGTTGGTCTGTGGATGGGTGATCATCTTTACATACCGAGACCCCTCCGTGCCTCGGAAAGCACGTTAAGCCGTTGGTCCCGGCTGTCATTCGTGGATCTTTGACAGTCGTTATGGGTAGTCAGAAGCCCGTCTGACAACCAGTCTTACCAAAGGGTATCGTATTACCCACTAACTGGGTTGTGGAGGTCAGATAGGCAGTCGCTCCTTGTAAAATACTGGTATTCAGCTGCATCCGGTTAGACTGGAAGCCGACCCCAACATAGTTGGAAAAAGGCTAGGCAGATGATGAGTTGGAAAAGTCTAATTCGTCCCCTGTTGATGCTATTCAAGAATATTTCCCGAAAGCATAAGCAGAGGTGGATTGTGCCTAAACCCACATTTTGAAAAGTGGCTAACCCACTTTTCTATATTAACTTTTCGAAATGTATAAAAAAAAATGAATGAATAATCAAATAAAAAAAATTTCGTTCTTTCCTTTATAATATTAGTCTCATGAAACAGGGGATAAGCTTATTTAGCAAATTCAGATTCCGTACTGCTTCTGAGAACTTCGCAATAAAAAACTCAATTATATCGGCCTGAAGAGATTATATCCAGGACCTTACGCTAAGCAGATTACAGAGGAGATCAATCAGAGAGAAACGTGAGGTATACAAGTCATTAAAAATATATAAAAAAAATATAACCGAATTGAGAACCTCCTACTTTTTTTGAAGTCGGTAAATAAAAATAGACGCAACACCTTTTATTTTATTTAGTAAGGGGACTACATGACATGCGCGGTCACTGTCGGACTGCATAGAAAAGAAAGAGAAGCGCGATGACAATTTATTGCAAAATATGAAGCAATTATCTATTTACAAAAAAGCTATTGTTTGGACTAAAAAATTTAAACACTAGTGCTGTATGTTGCTTGTAGAATAAAAGAAAGGTTTTAGACGTATTTTAATGCTTTTTTCAATCGCATCAAATTAGTTGTATGATGTTTTCAACATACTATAACAACTAGCATATATCCTGAAGAATGTCATATATTTTTCTGATTTTGTTTACTGTAGTCGATCTTAAACTTTCAGGCATTATAAAACTTGCGTTTTTTACGTTCAGGTCCTCTAGTCCCCTTAAATTGTAATTTAGAAGTAGTCCCGCGTCTCAAAGTTTTCTACAAAACTCGACATTTTAAATTTTATGAAGTGCACGTAAAAACAGTAACTTTCCTAAGAAAAGGACATAATCTTGTCCTTGTCAAAGTTTAAAATAGCTGTCACATGAATAGCTAAACCTCCATCTTTTTAACAAAGAATAGCCTTGCCTCCCTCTTTTCTATTACGTAAAGAAGGCTTACGGTATGAGAGGTTGGCAACATCGTCTTATGAGGTAATAACTAATATAATGCTATTATCAGAGTGCCACGTGTAGAGCGATGAAGACATTATTTCTTCAAGGTTCATTTAATTATTATAGTGGTCTGTTGGACGTCACATGCGTGTATTTTTTTGGTGAGATAATATTTTGGTGAGATAATATTTAATAACATAAGATTACCTCTGTATTTCCTCAGTTATAGTTAGAGATGTAGGTATTTATAGTTCCTACACCGTAATTTCATTAGTTATGTTTGAGTCCCATATGATAAGGGGCCAGTCTATGAACCGAGCAAAAATTCTGAGTCTGAGGTACTATTGAGAGACTATTAGGCTGCCATCAGACGAACTGCATCGCAGCAACCGCGCGCAGTCGATATATTCAACTGCATGCAGTTGTACGTTCGACTTCGTTCAGTCATGATATCAACTTCACGCAGTCGGCTGCAGTCGTGTGAAGTCAATATTAACTACATACAGTCGTGATTTGAACTTTACGCGGTCGTCTACATTCGTGTAGTGTCGACGCACGCTGTCCATCGCTAACCGCATATAGTTTGTGTGTGAAACGTTTATGCTTCCATTTCGACGTCAAATCTTCACTGAGCTCCTGGGCTAGATGCGTGGCATCAACTGCTCAAAGTCAGATCCGTTCGCAGATAACTGCATGCAGTTGAATATAATATCGACTGCGCGCGGTTGATGCGATGCAGTCCGTCTGATGGCAGCCTTCTTCAGATCTTTAAACAATGGACGCGTAAAATACAATTGGCGAGAATTTAATCTTCCATAAGAATAAGGAAGACCATGTTCTTTAAACACAATCACATACATACATACATAATCAGCCTATAACGTTCCCAGGTTCCCAGGCTGGGACACAGGCCTCCTCTCAGTGAGAGGGAGTGAGTCGTAATCCACCACGCGGGCCCAGTGCGGGTTGGTAGATGTCACATGTCTTCGAATTTTTGGTTCTAGGACATGCCGGTTTCCTCACGATGTTTTCCTTCACCGTTTTGAGAGCAGTGGTGATGGAATAATTTACACAAAGTAAAGCGCCTGTCTGGGTTCGAACCTACGACCTACAACTCGTAAGTCGCGGCCGTTACCACTTGGCCACCACTGCTGCATAAGCATAATCAGCCTATAATGTTCCCACTGCTGGGACACGGGCCTCCTCTCTGTGAGAGGGAGTGGGCCGTAATCCACCACGCGGGCCCAGTGCGGGTTGGTAGATGTAATATATATATATATATATATATTTATAATGTAATAAAGGATAAAATACTGGTATTTAGCTGAATCCGGTTAGACTGGAAGCCGACCCCAACATAGTTGGGAAAAGGCTAGGCAGATGATGATGATAATGTATAAAGGAAATGATACGAAATGACTTCCCTTAACTTCAAGCGAATTAGGTACACACCTGAATCTTACCTACGAAACCCGAGAAAAAGCACAAAAACCATATTTCACAAGTAAAACGCTAGCAACCCTTCCCGTTATGTCAAGGTCAAACGAGAGCTGTAACCGAAAATAAACTTGAAGTACATGCCATTAGTCCGGCCTTTTTTCCACAGATTCAGATGGAGTATACGGCCTTAGTCCATAAGAACGGGTCCAGACAATACAATCATATACATAAAAACTAATGACCACTCCATAAGGGACAGCAGGGCTGACAAAAGAAAATAATTGTGTAATTTTAGCAGCAGTTTTTATTTTATTTCTTAAATACATGGATAATATAGTAATGACAGGGTTTTTTAGGTCTGTAATCACACTAGTATTATAAAGGCGAAAGTTTGTGAGGATGTGTTTATATGTTTGTTACTTCTTCACGCTCAAACGGCTGGACCAATTATGATAAAACTTTGTGTGGAGGTAGCTGACACCCTGGATTAACATATAGGCTATCCCGAAATAACCACGGGATCGACACTTATGCGGGTGAAACCGCGGGGCGCAGCTAGAAATGTTTATAAAAGCCTTAATACGTACTGTTAGTCAGTAGGACGTGGCCCTCATGGCAAATACCTTAGTAATAACTGCTTTTATGTAGAATGATGACATTCAAAAGTAGCACTAACACACAAAGAAACGAGAAGAAAAGAGAAGAGATTTTAATTGTGAAACTCGAAAGGAAACTTCACTCTCATAAAATCTGTGTTAAACAATTTTAAGGACTAAAAGATGGCCCAAGACTTTTTATGGATGAATCGCATAAAGTTAACGTGGTAGAAACAAAGATTTTATCCGCTAGATTTGCCCTCACCGTACTTAGTCACACGGGAAAGTGTCCCTACTGAAAAGAGTGAGCTCACACATTAATTATTTATTAAAAGCGTTTCCATGAAAATCAAGTCACTGCGTCGGAGTGTGTCAAAGTTTTTTTTTTTTTTTTTAAACGTTACCCCACACTAGGAATTTCTCTTGTATTGTGGGTGCGTTTACAAACATTTAAAGTCACATACACAAACAGCCAGACCCGGAACAACTACTTGTAGGTCATACAAATATTCGTTCCGTGCGGGAATCGAACCCGCGACACGCAGCGCAGAAGTCAATCGCTTAACTACTGCGCCAACCGTGCCGTCAAAGTTGTCAACACAAAACAGAAACCCGAATATCTACTGACGCGGTAGTGCGAATCTAACGATTTATATATTTGGGTAAGTCTAAAAAAATATCCTACACTTTTGTAGACCAAACCAAGACTACTCTAGAGGCCTAATCTCTAAATTCGTCAACGAAGGTACGGGTCCGTCCAAAAATAGTTCAACTCTTTGGAATGTACATACCCTACCCCCGTCTAATTAACTTTTTGAACAGGCAAAAACATCGGGAGTAAGGATAACTGTCAAATCATGTTGTCATTCATTCTTAGTTTGAACCCCAAAACTAATATATGTCCGTAGGTGATATGCATTAGGAAACACAGGTAGCTTTGGTAGAAACTACGCGTATCGTGCTAGAGTCCCTGATGTAACAGATAAAAGCCTAGTTCATGTTAAAGATAACCATTCGCATTACTAACTATAAATATCCGCCCTAAGCCCCCCACAAATGGCAACCACATTTCTTTTATCTGTACCTACAAGCAATGAAAGTAATCCCTCTTCTGCCTTAGAAAGCACGTTTACGATCCAATGGGTTTAAGGGTGGAGTTAGACCTTTTGGGCCAACCTAAAGCTTTTAAGACTTTAACAAAAATCAACTGGATATGTGTGACCTTGACCCTTTTGCTAAACTTCTAGCTAATATAGCAAAGATTCGAACTAAATGGGAACACAATTATAATTTAAACAAAATGGTGGGTAGAAATAACTCAGAGGGGAACAAACGTAGTCATAATGACGTGGATGGGCTGAAAGGGTAGATGAATTCAGATAGAATTCTTATTACATTATTGATATTTAGGCTTTATTCATGTCAGCGATCTAACAATGAACTTAAATCAAGCTAAGTACAAACCATAACAGGTACCGACGTGAAAAAAAGAATCAGTTTCATGATTCCAAAATCTCGGAAAATCATTCCGGCTAAATCACGAATACGAGAGCTTTTCTGTTCTCAAGCCGCAAACAGCCCCATCGAAGAAGGGGCCGCCAAAATCCTCCCTGTCACATTTGCAGAACGAGACCACTCCGTTTTTGGGTCAACCGTTTTGAGTGAAGCAATGTGTTTAATGTTTATGTATTTGGAATAATATAATCACCACTTAAATACGGGTTATTGATCATGACAAGAAACGGGTGTCGTGTTGTCGTGAAAATTCTTTTATTGCGAGTAGGATCCTATATATATAACCCTATTTATTGTCGCGGCAATTTTTGGGTCATAAGGTGAAGTGCTACTTGTTTATGGAACGATCCTTTTAAATATTTGGATCAGCAGTTCTTCATATTTTTTGTTAGTTACTATTTCGAAGAGGGATCTGGTGGATCCAATACGGACAAAGTAATGAGAGGAACTTGATTTATCTTTAGGTACTACCATGCAGGCTCTACTAGAGTTGGTGGTAACATTTTTTAAGTAAGTTTAATGGTTCGGAAGGGCTCCAACCATTAACCCTATTCAGAACCACCTTTCCTAACTGACACATAAAAACGCATCAAATTAAGAACATCCTTTTTGAAGTCCGTCACACATAGCCTTTTTAAAAAATGGTGGCGGTTCTGTCAATGGCCGGAATAACTCGCCCTATAGAAGGGTGGGTAGCCAAATTCCACCCCTTGTCAGTACCAGTGTGACTTGGTTTTTAGGTCAGTTATTCTGAGTAAAATGGCGATATGTTGATGACGTTTTTATTTCACGAGAACGTGTACAAGAGGGGGTTTTTAAGTAAGCGTTTGGTGTTTTGTTTTTGAGGAATGGTGGTTTGTAGATACGCGTTTACGTTTGTTGTAAGTACATCTTTGTGATCCTTAACAATCTTTCCAGTTACTTCTCGTTTGTGAAGTGGAAGTATTGCTTGTTGAATTTGAATGAAGCCATGCTGTACATTGCATATGTAGCACAAGTTTTTAAGCAAGTATAATTAAGATAGTTGTAATATTATTATGTAGAAGATAAAACGTTTGATTCTGCTTGCACTATATAATAAAGCTAAGAATATGTGTCTAATATACTTAATTTAATTGATTCGACATAATATAATATACAGGGTCCCATTAACATAATGGACAAATTTTAACACAGCGCTCAGTACGTCTAACTAAAGATATCCAAGCAAAAAAAAAAACACTGATTAAAGTGATTTTACTTTGACCTAAAATAATAAATTGCCGGCACATTAGTGTATTTTCGTTAGCTGATTATTTTTCCCGTAAGTATCTATGCGTTTTTCTTATATGTTTTTTTACCATCGTCCTTATTTTGGTGGTCTGTATGATTTCTAAATGTTTGTCCATCTATTTTATTGGGACCTTATATGTAGGTGTATTTATGGAAAAAATCTTCTAAGATTCATGAAAATTCCGATGAATTCGTACAATAGACGTGAATAAAACCTCCGTCACAAGGACAGTGGAATTTTCGGTTAGCTGGATACCTATACAATGCAATGTAGGTATGTGGTTACTTTTGATTTCGTTCCTATTCTCATTCTGCTTGACAAGATGGACGCTGTCGGTATTTTTGGTCACATTTTAGACGTCATTCGAAGCTATCTCAGACGTATAAATCACTGTGTGAAGATTATTAAGTTCACTAGTAGGGATTCATAGCTCATGCTTGGCGTTCCCAAAGGCAATATGCTCGGCCCAACATTTTAGCAAAAACTGTAAGTATAATGATATCTTCGCAAATGGAATACTTATGAAAAGACAAAATACTTGCAATAAATGTGAGTGAAACCTCCCTCACAAGGACAGAGGAATTTTGGGTCAGTAGTAACATGTAAGTATGTCGTTATGTACGAGTATATTATGCTGTATGTATAGCTGTGTAGAGGACCCAAGACCCATGTTTGGTGGAGGACGTCTATGAGTTGTGTTACATTAAGTATATATATGTGTATGGTTGTCCGTGTGTCTTTCATATTAATATACTGTGTCTATATTTCATGTATTCAAATTCTTCTCTTTAAGGTTTCGTTAAATAGTTTATTATAAAAACAGGCACTGACTATAGCCAGTGTTTTTTAATTGTAATTTTATTTTCATACTTGCAATTATATCCATTTCCTTTTTGACTCTTCGTTATTTGTAGTTATTGAAGTCTGCAAAATATGCCAAGCAGTGTCAAACTCAAAGCATTTATTTCAAATAAACCCTGTACAGGCACTTTTGAATTGTCAAAATTAAATAGTCTGTCAGTTAGTCAGAAAGTTGAAGCTAGTTGTTGAGTAGTGTTAACTTAACTGGCTGCTACTACGGTAACGAAAAATCGAGACATTTTGCTAGATTCGTATTACAATATATTTCCTCCAAAAGTAAAGAATTTTGCCGCATAAATAAAATATAGATACATACAGACAGCTGGTATAGCTAACACATAACACTATATACGAGAAATATACGCATATATGTATATATTCTGTATATACGTCGACGGCTTTCTTTCATCGTACGTGTTCAAGTACTTTTTCCGAAGCATTTGTCGTCTTTATAGAAAAAGCGCGGAACATGAAAGACCACCTGATGCCGCTCGTAAAATTTGAAGAGAATCGTTTATACGGCGAAGTTTTTTGTTATCTATGTTTATGAGAACAAAGTGCCCGATATATCTTGGTATGCGGCGAAACAAGGAACTGAATTTGAATGGAGTTTGACTTTTTGATATTTTGTTATTACAATTAGCACTGTTTTGGTGTGTACCACCATTAATAGATCGCCTGCTGGCGTTTTAAAAGGAGTCAATGGAGTAAATAATGTTTTTACTTAAAAGGTGTTTTTTACTTAGATTCTAGGAGTAACTTCTTCAGTCATGATTATTGACTTAATTTATGGAAATGTTTTCACTTGTGCCTCGATAATTAAGTTATCAATAACAAAAAATAATTTACATTTCTCAACAATCAATAACATTTCGTAAATACCGAATTAATTTGACTATGCATTGGTCTAAATGACCTTCAATATTTTTTGCTGAGTTTCATGTACCTACCTAAACATTATAAGTACCTACCTAGTGTAAATGAGGAAATAGATAAATTGTATAATATTATCACTATAGCTACAGATAGTTTACATAATTATGTTGGAAAATAAATTTATAAGTAGGTATTTCAAATAAAATAAAACGCAAAATACACGCATTGACGTGGAGTTACTGACACCAGCCCGTATTACCTATTAAGTATTTAAAAAGATGGACGGAGAAAAATCTTCTGAAATAGCTGACTACACATCTTATCAATTTCAGAAAACTTACAAAAAAATTTAAAACATTACACCTAATGCGTGTGAATATCAAACTGATTGACATCATTATCATCATCATCAACGGCCGATAGACAGCCATTAAAGAACATTATACCCCGTCAGACGACTGACGTTTGCATTTGACCTACAGATGTTGTAACAAAACAGCTGGAGAAGAAACTTTTTTATTTAAACAATTTGCAGTACAGAGCACAACCAATGGAACTGTGCAATTTTACTAATACACATAACGACTAAATATTTCTATTTTTTTCTATAAGCCGTATTTTGAAGACTAAAACCATTGTGCCATACATGTATTAATTAAAATAGTTAAACACTGTGGCACCAGTCAACACTACTGAAAGATGTTTTCGAAAGTTTATGCTCACTACCTAATACTAGAACTTTGTAATGGGGCGAGATTAGCATATCAGAGAAGCACTACCACGGCGTTGTGAAAGTAGATAAGTAATACTGAAGCCAACAAAATGCAGGGCACGGAGTTAATCAAATGACCTAGAGTAAGCTTTATCAGGACACATATTGTAGCAAACAGGAAGAAGACGAAATAATTGAAAAGGAACTGAGGGTTTTCCTTATCCAAGCTAAACGCACGACAAACGCTCAAAACGTTTCCATCATTAACATTCCTTGGACAAACCTCAAGAAAACTAAATTATTCGGCGAAAAGGAAACGTTTGCATTTTACAAGCAGAGGAAAACAAGTATAATAGAGTGAAGACAGGAAAATAATTAGGTTAAATGCCATACCTCTCTGAGGTAGAAATCGTATAAGGTTCTAATAAGATAATTGCATTTACTCTCACGAAGGTAAGTACATTTTTCCTGGTGGTTTAAGGATGGTATAATGGAGATGTGAAGTAAATCTAATTGCTAAAATAATTGCTAAAAATAGAAAGACTGAAGAGCGAAGTAATGAAACAAAAATATAAGAAAGGACCCGGCAGATGGCGAGAATGGTAACAGGATGAAGAAAGAAGAGGAATGTGTGAGAACTCATATAATTGCTCACAAGGTACAAAAAATCTGTGAAAAGGATACGACTAAAATAGTTAACAAGGTGAAAATAGTTCAACTGGAAACTCAAATCAAGTGGAAGCTAAACATTTAAAGCATTGTTAAAATCTCTAAAAGTAGCGTTATTCAAATAGAAGTCAGTCAGTGTAAAATACACATTAAAGTAGGAAAAGATTATCCGCATGGTTGCTGATGAATGAGCAACCAGCCGAGAGCGCTTTTACTTTTACTGAACCATTCGTCCATTTCGGTTACTCCTTCCTGCTGTATTGTTACGCCAAACAATCGATACATTTTTATCACAACCCCCAACAAGACCTACATTCCCTTCCACTACTTTTACTGTTCTCAGCAAACGTCACCAAAATACGAGAAATAAAGAAAAAAAAAAACCTAAGAATATTGCGAAACCCTTTCCCTTCCAACTTTCTGAATAACGCAGGCTATAAATCAGGTCCAGATGAAATATAACCGATGGGGAGTATAATGGGAAATATTCCCATGTGATTGGAGATCTATGAGCTTTTGTATTGGTTTCGTTCAGGGGTAAATAATGGGTGTGCAAGGTCAGGGTGTGGATTGAGGTTGGTGGTTGCAAGTTGGTAATGGTAATCTTGTTTGTCAATACTTTGCTGCCTTTAGGCATAAAATCAATTTAGTTGAGTTAACAGTCAAAGTTCACTAGGAAAATGGAGTTTAAAATAACAATAGAGTATTTTTGTTACAATTACAGTTTGAAGTTCTATGTCGAAAAGCATTTAATTTTTTTTGTTACGAAACTTCACAGTTACCATAACCTGGTAACAGCGGTTACCGATAAAAAGCGATAAGCTCCTATCATACTGCACAATAGAAGTTAATACTGCAATCGAGCAAATCCAAAAGTACAGCTCTCAGCGAATTCTGGCGATAAGAATATTATTATCATGATAACTAAATATTCGACTAAGGGTCAGTTCACACCGAGACGCGACGCGACGCGCAGTTTTCAAGATAGAAATACAATTACAGACCTTATCTACTACACAAAAAGGTACACGATTCAGTGAGCTACGCCGCGCGGCGGCGGCGCCGCGCTGCGTAGCTCGACGTAAATGATAATGATAAATGATAAATGATTTTATTTCTGTAAGTAGGTTTGTACAAACACTTTTACACGTCAATCATATTTTTTTTAAACTAGATGAGGTCGGCGTTTCCTAACTGACTATTCTGAGAAGAAAGGCCGAAACAAACTCAGAAGTCACAGTCTCTTTTAAAGTCCAGACAAAAACTTGGTCAGATCGTGTGAAGACCATGTAGATTGGTGTCTGAAGTGGTCTTTTGAGGAAAGAACCACACAGATTGAGCGGACCTGTCCAATCAGTGCACGCATTTGTCAAAAATCGTGCAGCTCAACTCAGAACTTGAGGAGCTCAACGATTCGACGAACAATACCAAAGACAGGACATTTGGGTAGGCCGCATAAAATACTCAAACTGCCAGATCATGATTAAAACTAAGAAGGAAAAAAAGAAATGACCCACATAGTCCTCACATTCACAATAATTAAAATAATAAAAAAAAATAATAAAAATTACTTACAAAGTAAATATTCATGTCATTGTCTAAATAAAATTCATCAATGTCAATGTGTATATAAAAAATCCGGACATAATCTTTGAGGACCATGTAGATTAGTGTCTGAAATGGTCTTTTGAGGAAAGAACCACACAGATTGAGCGGACCTGTCCAGTCAGTGCACGCATTTGTCAGTAACCGTGCAGCTCAACTCAGAACTTAAGGAGCTCAACGATTCGACGAACAATACCAAAGACAGGACATTTGGGTAGGCCGCATAAACTACTCAAACTGCCAGATCATGATCAAAATGAAGAGAGAAAAACAAAAAATTACCCACATAGTCCTCACATTCACAATAATTAAAATCATATTTTATAATACTTTATACAGTAAATGTACATGTCAATATTTAAGTAAATAGATACTTAAAAAAAAAAAAAAAAAGAAAATGATTAAAGTGTAAAATAGCAAAATAAAAACAACATTCTAAACCTATTGGAGCAGCTCAATCCCAAGCCTTTTTGTCCTCAATATAGTCTTTTACAGTATAATAGGCTTTCTGACATAGTTTTCGCTTTATAAAAGATTTGAATTTATTAAGGCTTAGTTCTTGAATGTGGCTAGGAAGTTTATTATAAAAACGTATACATTGGCATCTAAACGAGCCACCTATTTTTTTGAGCCTTGTTGTAGGAACAACAAATTTGTGTTTAGTAGGTAGACACTGAATTGTGTACCTTTTATTGTAGTAGATAAGGTCTGTAATTGTATTTCTATCTTGAAAACTGCGCGTCGCGTCGCGTCTCGGTGTGAACTGACCCTAACATTTTGGAACCCAATGTCTACGAATCAGTAAAGCTCAGATTAGCGAAACATAATTATGATAAAAATATACCTATCTTTTCTAACACAAATGCTACTAAAAGAGACGCTTCTAGCTTTTTAAATAAGTACCATTGGATGCATCGAAACTTCAACAATTCAGCATGAATGAGGCATAAATGTTTTAGGCAACATATAACTGACAACAAAATGTTTTATGACAACATAACATAAATTAGTTACTTACTCCTAAGACCACGATTGAAAATAATTGAAGTGTCCTTCTTATTTTTTAGTTATGTATGAAAACAATATTCAAAAATTTATTGAATTGAAAAAATCCTGTAACAAAAAACATCGGGCAGTGGACGTGCAAAACCTTTTTTGTTTTTTCTCGTGGTGTTTTTATGCTCCAGTATTCTTTTAATAAAATGAAAACGGTACCAAAAGAAAATCCCGATAATAAGCTCAAGTCACGGCAGACAGACGAAGCGCACAGACAAAATAAAATCACTACAGGTGCATTTTTTTTTCATGGCAACACTGCTGTTTCTTTTCTCTGCGTTTATGTGCGCGTGTTAGAGTGCATTGTATTCAGCGGCGTTACTATACTTTTCATTTGGCATCAGTTTTTGTTTATTACCTAGCTGAATTTTGTAATATAAGACATTCGATATCATGAAAATGCCTTTGAAGTCCAGTGGAAGAGTGATCTCGACCGCAGCAGGCGAGACCACCTCAAGAATAAGCCATCCTCTAACATACAACACAATTACTAAAATGATATTTTGACGTGTCCGCACCATTGCACGTGGCCTCTCAGCCGTGATGGACTACATCAACAACATAAGAGCGCACGCTCCTAACCCATAGCCGTCAAAAACAGAAATGGTCACCGCAGCCGAAATCGGTTTGGGAATATATACTATATAGGGTTATTGGTAAAACATTAACAACCTCTTAAAAGGTCATTGTACTCTTCATTCACAACAACAACTTTGACTACGGGACCAAATCTGAAATCGCAAAAAAAAAAATGAGCTGTTCCCTACATTTATGTTCGTATAGCTCGTCAAAATGTAGGGAACAGCTGATTTTTTTTCGCGATTTCATGTTTGGTTGTTCATAATGATGAGTACAATGACCTCTTAAGAGGTTTACCCTGTATAGGTACTAACTATCACAATGAGTCAAAAACCACGTCCATAGACCGCTTTTAAGACTTTCGAAGCGATTCTATGAGAAAAATTCAAGTTTGTTAAGTTTCATATCATATCATATTTATTTGCATTCCACAATGTTTAAAAAGATGTTGTTAACAAAAGGCTTAGAGCTAAGGAATCATTGTAGACCCTGTTAGGGCACAGCAAAAGGTGTTGTTTTATACAAAACAAATCTTACTAACAAATTAAGAATCGTGGAAACTTAAATATAAATGTTTACATGACAACTAAAATTTTAAAGAGATAAAAACGAAAAACAATAAAATATTATTTCTGTAGTTAGAAGTAGTTATTTCTTAAAATACTATTTTTACATTTTATATTATGTTTTCGGTACCTTATTTGAACTGTACCAATTAAATGTAAAAACAAAACTGTACCAATGTTTCAAGGAATGCCCTCAAATTGTTTCAATAAATGTATTTCAAGACACCAGACTATATGTGTAAAACAGCGAGGCTAAGAAACATGTGCGTCTTTGACGTCATCACAACCTAAAACAGACAATAATACACAGAATACCGTAAACAGGATAACATGTAGTTATTAAAATATAATTGGTTAACTTAAACAATGACTTTGTGGTTATAATAACCATGAATTATGTCAACGTAAAGTTTGTTTATTTAGGTAGTAACTAGACGTTATAGCTGAACATAGTATATGTAGGAACGAATAGCATCGTTTGGTGTGGCGTTCGAGTTTGAACGGTTAAAGACTTTGAAGGCAAATGGAGGTCGAAGTTTTTTGTATTAGGGCTCATTATATCCCACATACTTAGTTATTAAATGATTTAAGGTTAGTTTGATAATAGATATAGTAACTTGATGTGCTGGCGTCTGTACTTGGCTTTGAAAAATTTTCGGTGCCACTCGGGAAGAGATCGAGCAATTTTGTCACCATACATGTCATAACCAGCCTATAATTTTCCCACTGCTGGGATACAGGCCTGTTCATAGTGAGAGGAAATGGACTGAATCTACCACGCGGGTCGGTAGATGTTTTACGTCTTCGAATTTTTGGTTCTAGGACATGCCTGGTTTCCTCACGATGTTTTCCTTCATCGTTTTGAGAGCGGCGCGGTGGTGATGAAATTATTTAGACAAAGTAAAGCGCCTGTCTGGGTTCGAACCCATGACCTACCACTCGTAGGTCGAGGCCGATACCACTGAACACCACGGCTCACCATATCGTATGAATTTAGTCCTATGTTTTGTCCCGTTTTTAT
Organism: Oligia strigilis; assembly: GCA_951800025.1. Lineage (NCBI taxonomy): Eukaryota > Metazoa > Arthropoda > Insecta > Lepidoptera > Noctuidae > Oligia > Oligia strigilis. Next base: position 2,811,170 of record OX637547.1, read on the forward strand.
TGCTTCTCTTTCACCTTTATCGTGAGTTCTAGTTTTTCCTACATCATAGGTACAATCAACAAAAGATATAAGTATGCAGGATCGTCGGATATAGTTGAAGTTTAGTAAGAAACCGATGGATGTTCTCGAATAAAATTTAATTTTATTAATAAAAAACAAACAGCTGATTTATCAAATTAAATTTCAGTCGACAACATCCATCGGTTTCTTACTAAACTTCAACTATATCCGACGATCCTGGATACTTATCTTTTTTGTTGACTACATAATATATCTACTAAAATCCAGTACCTACAATGAGAAACACAGTTAGTTATCACCGTGCGAAATCGTTGCGGTTTAGTCCATTATGTTTATTTTTCTAGAAGCTGTGAGAGAAACTTTGACGTGTTATTCCCGATATAATTCTATTCTTTAAACAGTGTTGATTGAGTGCGTTTTGCATTTTGACTGATGCACTGTCCAAATAAATCAGGTTGAAATTCGATTTTCTGTTTTTTTGTTTATACGATCAATCTGCCTAGCGTCTTCCCAACTATGTTGAGGTCAGCTTCCAATCTAAACGGATGCAGCTGAATACCAGTATTTTACGTGGAACGACTGCCTTTTTGACGTCCACATTCCAGTTATTTAATAACACGACACCCCCTGGTAAGACTGGTTGACAGATTTTCGGGCTTCTGACTATCTCCAACAACTGTCAAAGATCTACGAATGACAGCCGGGACTAACGGCTTAACGCTGTGAGGAACGGAGGGGTCTCGATGTGTAATGGATGGATACCTATCCATGAACCAACCGCAGCAATCGTAGCTTAACTTTCGATCGACCCGTGCGGCTGTTATCATTTAGTCACGAATCCCTCTTTAGGCACGGGGAATCAATCCATTAGAGTTCCTTGTTTGGTCTTCTCTATAGGGATTTGTATCTACTTTGGAATACACGTTCTGATTGACCAAGTCCGTGGTCATAGATTCTAAAGTATGTACTAATATACTTTGGACTTTAACTACCTCTATAAAACGATGAATTGTCGAGAAATGCACATATTATTATGTGACTTTGCATTTATATATAGGTTTTATGATATGAAATAAATGCACCAACACATGGTAATAGTCAAAGCTTTGAGGACGACTTCACTCATTCAAAACTGCAAGTCAAATACATAGATACAAAATGTCAATAATCAATCAAGATAACAGAGATAACGCTATATGACAACTGAACGACAAAAAGAGAAAGAACATCACTGTGTCACTGCAACATGTGCTGTCGGCACATAATCTACCTTTGCATTATAATCAGTGGATTGACTGACACAAATAAAACACAGGCACATTCATTTATAGAACGACTCCTTATGCGCAGTCGCTAGCGCACTCAATCGTTTATTGACAGTTGTTTTGATTGGAGCTGCGTTGCCAGAGTTAAACTACCCAGAAATATCGGAAAGGAGATAAAAATAGGGAAGAAAAAGATGAAAGGCCTGCGGGGTAATTGCGTAACACACGAACGGTAGAAATGGCTTCCATTTTGACAGTTCAACATCATTCATTGCGTTATTCACTTAGTTTGTTGACTAGACTTTCCGAACATATGCAGTAATATCCTTCAAAATGATTCAGATTTTGATTGATAGTGTCTTACGCAATTAGGGTGCAGCTGTTCCAATGCTAGTGAATTTAGAATTTTGTATCTTCCCCGATTAAAAAAACAAAACGAATTGTAATTATGTCAGAAAAAAAAACGCAAAGTATCCGGTAGTGATTGTATATTGAAGACTGTGATTGGTTAAATAAACTTAGAGGTAGGTAACTGATGATGGCAGGCGAGTCCTGGAGTGGAGACCACGTATCGGTAAGCGTAGTGTAGGACGCCCCCCAGCTATACGGACCGAGGACCTTGATGGTAGCTGAGACAGACTGGATGCGGAAGGCGGAGGACAGGGTGTTGTGGCGCAGCCTGGGAGAGGCCGATGTCCAGCAGTGGACTGTGATAGGCTGAGATTAAGGGATGATAATGTTCGACGTCGTAATAATCGAGTTGAACATTAAAGTAATCGTAAAAAGTGCTAGAAGTCAATAAAATCTTGCTATACGAAGCACGATATAACTCAAATTAAGGTAACGGCTCACGTCTGACTGCACCTAAGTATCTATTCAATCGTGTGTAGCGTCCCGTTTTCAATATATTACCCTTTTTAATATCAGGGCAATAACGCCACTATTTCGCCCAAATATTTCATTGCACATAGAGTATGTTAGAAAATATATTGGATTTTATCGACAACCTTTTGGAAATAAGGCTCCTTGAGATAAAATATATGATCGGTTTTTTCGAAAATATGAGAATTTAAACTTCACAATAATCCCTTTGTTAATCTGTGAACCTGAAGTGACGATATTGCCTAAGTAATTGTAATATACAGAGCAGTCATGGTGACCCAGTGGTAGCTGTCCCGACTTTTATGAGTTACGTAGGTCGTAAGTTCGAACCCAGCCAGGCCCTTTACTTTGTGAATTTAATTTCATCACCACTGCTCTCAAAATGGTGAAGGAAAATATCGCGAGGAAAGCAGCATGTCCTAGAACCAAAAATTCGAAGACATGTGACATCCACAACCTGCATTGGGCCTGCGTGGTGGATTATGACCCACTCCCTCTCACAGAGAGGACGCTTGTGTTCCAGCAGTGGGAACATTATAGGCTGATTATGTTAATTGTAATAAACCTATAGTCACAACTATTGGTAAAAAAAGTAAATTTGTAATAAACAACGAGATGACATCACATACGAAACAGGTAACATAATTTTCCCACTTAGGTGAATTTCGTACTAATTCTGGCAACACAATGTGCGCGTGGGCAGCGGCATTTGTTTGTACTAGTCAATCTGTTTTGAGTGTGGTAACCATCGAATCGCGCACCGTTCGTTACCGCATGCTTCAATAAAAATATTTTAAATAACGGAAGCATGAATGAAAGAAAAAAAACTCTTTTATATCAGAGATTATTTTTGATATATGTGGCAGGTGGGATGGGATTATATCTATTCTGGATTCGATGAAATCGTGCGATTTTTTGGTAATCTATATAAATAAAACAAAGTTGGGTTAGTTACACCACTTATAACTCAAGAACGGCTGGGTCGATTTTTATGATCTTGATTTGTTAGATTTGTCTCCAACTCGAATAGCAGAATAACTATCAAAATATGAAGAAAATTCACGAAAAATAAAAAAAGAAGATAATTAATTTTCTCATACATTTTGTAGGGAACAGCTTTTCTGATGATATCTCGAGAACTGATTGACTGATTTCGATAATGATTCTGAGCCGGTACGAAATTCGCCGGGTCAGCTATTATGAGAATTTAGCTACATCTGATTCTATTTCGATTTCATAGTAAGACAGGGTATTGATTAACGGTAAACACAGAACTGGGGGACGACCTACACAAGATCGCAGGGAAGACTTGGATGAGACTCGTACAGAATGTACAGATCACGGAAGCATGGCACAAACGGGAGTAGGTCTATTCTCTGCAGCGAGTTTAACAAGACTGCCAATGATGATAATGATGAAAGACAGAACTTGATAATACATGATATTGAGATAGTTACGTAGATAAAAAAAAAACGAAAAAAATCTAAAATCCAACAACCAGTCTTACCGAGGGATATCGTATTATCTAGTAACTAAGTTGTGGAGGTTCGATAGGCAGTCGCTCCATCTAAAATACTGGTATTCAGCTGCATCCGGTTAGACTGGAAGCCGACCCTAACATAGTTGGGAAAAGGCTAGGAAGATGATGAAATAAGTGGTAACGACATCAAACTAATGGTTAAGTCTACCAGTGATCAAAGTAACATAAAACAATGCTAGCTGATGAAATTGCTCTGAGCTAAGCGAAATCTGATAAAACGCTTCCAAAAGATCTACTGGGGAAAATTGATCATTTATGTGAACCGAATTTAAATTAGAATTTTGAATTTGATACTAATCTTCAAGGCTTCATACTTTGAAATAACGGAAGTCATTATCATTATCATAAACACATGAGTTTATTTCTCAAACGGTTAAGCTGAGAAAACTGTAGTTTAGTAATTAAATCAATGTATGTATCTTTTATAAATAAAGATAGATTTATGCCTGTTTTAACGATCGTGGCATAAGCATAACTACGATTAATGATACATAGACACGTCATAGTATTGTTCTTTGAAACAGAGTTGTTAGACAATTAGTAGCAACAGTAAAAAGTCATAATGATGATGCTATAAACTCATCGTTCACACTGTTTTGTACGGAGTATATATAGTTCTATACAAAATTGAATAAGCTTGGGATCTTTATAAATAAAATTAAAATGAAAGTAACAGTGACATTGCTAACGATAAGGGTCACTTCTATCAAGATTTGACTAAACTATACTATTACTGAGTAGCAGACATGCGGCTTTAGTATCTATATATATGTAGATTCTCGTATATAGATATAGATAGATGCTAAAACCGCATTATTAGCCGCAAAATTTATAATATGCATAGACATATTATAAATTTTTCGTGTCTGTCTAGATGACCGCGTTGTTTTATGTGGTTTTCATCATCATTTAGAAAATTTATTCTTGAAGGTTTATGTGTATATTACGTCAATTTCAAACTAACTTAAATCATGAAATCTCGATATATTGTAAAAACCGTGCGAAGCAGAGACGAGTCGCTAATTGAATAAATACGAGTATGTTGCGATGAATTTTCCGAGATAGGTTTTTTTATTGTTGGCCATTTCTCAGGTCAAATAGTCAAATAAAAATCAATAGAACAATATCTAGGTATGCGTTCAGACAATATGTTCTTGTACCTAATGGTTAAGATTTTCAGTATTAGCGAGGTATAAATTAGGTATGCTACAATACTTTTCAAAATATTTCCAGATAATTTGACATGGTAGGTACACAACCATGTCAAATTATCTGGAAATATTTTGACGACATAATCCATGCATCCAGTTTTGGTATAAGCTAAAACCTCACATCATAATTATAAACTTTCCATACAATGTGAGGTCAGCTTATACGGGAATTGTATAGCTTGATATGTCGTTGTAGGTATGTGGGAGTCGACAGTCCAATAAAGGTAAACAATTTTACAACGTTATTGAACTCCATACAATATTATCGGTAGTTACGGACCACGTCATAATAGGGAAATATGTGGTTATAAAATATTGTCGCACTTCAATAACTACTACTTCTACACGTATTAAATATGAATGTAACTATAACATACAAACTTCCTCCAGTGGTCACAATTTAAATTCAATATTTTGATGGAATAAAAATTAAGGACTAACAACAGCAATCATAAGTGACGCATTAACCAATACTATTGGTGTTGTCTAATTTAAAATTGGTATAAAAGATAGAGAAAAAGAGCTAGAAACATCACTTAATTACTATACAGAAAAGACACACAGACCATGTATCATTGTCAGCATCTCTCATGTGCCTTATGAACACCAAGATAAGAACCTTGGCATACCCCATGGAATTGATACGCTATGCTTATGATCTAACATTGAAATTATATGACCTAGACGACTGAAATGGTAGACTTAGTTATAAGAAATAAAGATCATTATGAAGTGTATTCTATAACTGTTATAAAACAATGATTTGATTATAGTAAAAATTTAAGCTAGATCTTCTGAACAACTAATGAGATAGAGTATAAAAATGATATTGAATTTTATTACCATCAGGCATGATCGGGGTCAAGAGCGGGCCCATTTAGTAATAAAAAAAATAAAAAGTAGTTACACTAATATTTAAGGACACAAGACCCATAATATGGTGCAAACTTAAGGGTAAGTACAAATAATGAATACAAATGAATGCTAGAGTGTTGGTAACAAAAAACCCCAACAATGACGTCATTTCACCTGTCAAGGAAATTCATTGACAGTTGTATTGGGGTCCATCTATTACAATCAAAAATGTACCAAATTTGATCACAGAGAAGGTGCAAAATGGGACTTTCTTAGTCATAGAGAGTTCGTATCGATTAAGCAATGGTGTTTTGTATTACACAGAAATGAAGTTATTATTGATATCATGAACATGGTGAATTTCCAAGTACGCTTCTTTAGGCATATGAAGTATACAATTATTGATTAATGCTGCCCCTACAGCTACAATTACTGGAACTCAAGCAAACGTTGAACCCAGCCCAGAACGATATGACGAAACACTTAGCACTACAGGAATTAACTAAAATAGGACGAATATGACACATTTTAATTGGCGCAAATGGATCATTGTACAGAAACATACTGTACTTTGACGATATTTTAGTTATGACATAGACGAATTGACAAAACGATGACAACACAAAAATTCACGAAAAAAATATGGAAGACACAGAGAATCTAATCACATCGATTAAATAAAAAACCAGCATACATAATCCCTTAATCGTTGCACGCCCTCCACGCAATTTTATACCTTTGAACCGTTGTTAAAAGCACTATTATCCCTTGCACACACATAGGGCGACTCCCGCTCCCTTGCACTACACATCGTGACATCACTCACTATACTAATATTTTTAAATTTTTAAATAAAGAATTACTCACGCAGCAATGCTTTTTGAAAGCGGCCAGCGTTCCATAGACGCTTGGTACTTCATGTTTTCAATCTGCTTTTTGAGTGCTTCTTTGTCCATGGCTGCAAGAATACTAGGGTCCATCGCGCAGAATCTGTGGTGTAAAACACGCACACATAGTTAGAGCATACTGTGTCTGTGTAAGAGAGGGACGACTTGAGTACAGTTGTGTCGAGAGTGGTCTCGGTGGGAATTAATATTATCGTCAGTTTTATAACTGTGAATTGAGTTGTTAACATTTGTTTTCATTACTATTGATTTTGATGGTGATTCAATGTTTATATTTTTTTTATTTTTGATTTTGAACAACATTTACAAGCTATTTTGAAAGGTCAACAAAAAAAAAATGTTCTTAGTGAATAATAAAAGTGTTATGAATGTTATGATATTAATAACGAGTAACGTTAAATATGTAAAAAAAAGCATGAGTTTAAAATATTTTCAAACCACTAATGTTATTATACATATAACCACTTAACTTATGAAATACCGAGTTAAAAGTTGATAAAATCACCTTATTTTGGATACGAATCGAAAACCGATTTTTAATCCAGTATCCTCATTCTACTTAGTTATACAAAGTAGCAACGTGATCATTTTGGTTTACCTCTATTACCAAAATAGTTAAACTTACCTTCATTCCTACTTTAATTTTCCCCATCCAAACTAATTAAAACAACACCGACCAATTTATTTTATTTCAACACTTTTGTAGTTTAATGTACAATATCACTATCTCTTTCCCACCTTAGGGGAAACCTGTCTATGTGTGAGTAGGCGTACGCGTGTAGGCGATGCGCGCGCAGAACTTCAGTTTCTATGACAACCCCTTTAGGAACACTGAAGTTAGCTTGCGCAAAGTTAGTTAGCGGACCACCATTATAATTTCAACTTTATTTCAGTAAAGTTAAGTTTGGGTTTTGACTGTTGTGTCAGTTGTAAAATTAATGAATTAAAGCGTAATGCCCGGTAGTTCTTGGCATTTTGTATACCATTATTCTTTGTTTTCGGACGGCTGTCATAGAGGGCTCTGTTCGCAGCTATTATATTCGCATCAGTAGATTTTTATATCACATCTCCCTGTACCTAAGTTAAAAAGATTTTATGGCTAAAGTTTCAAGTAATTAGGATGTCTACTGAGACGGGATCCTGACCTTGAAATAAACCTCCTTGGGTGGAGGGTTAATTCAATTAATCATGTTATAAATCCGGTGTGACGATGGAAAATCTTCAAAATTTTTAAGAGTAAACAGCTGTTTCTCTACTAGTCTCTTTCTAACACAACGGTAAGCAACTAAAATTTATTAAATTAATTACCAGAGATCTAAAAGCAAGAAATCTTGAGATAATTATTAATTAAAAGTACAATGGGAGAGATAAGATTTTTACTTAGATAAAAACAATGGGTTCTTTTTTTAGTTTAGCTTTTAATTATGCATCATCACTGAGTATTAAATTATAAAACAAAGTTTTCGAGTAGATCATCATACACACGACTCATACGGTTTACCCCAATGATGGACGGAGTGATTCATGAGGAAATTTTAAGTGTATAATTCATTAAGATTTTGTATGTAATACTTAAATTGGCTGAAATTTGATGATGATCGTTGAAGATGTCGGAAAAAATCATACTGACTGTTAGCTTTACTGGCGTGCACTGCTATTTATTATTTTATACTAAGTATATTTGTTTCTTTACCTTTAATAATAGGATTTTTTTATACTAAGGGCTGATTTTTCAATCGACCGCGAATTTTTATTCGTGGTTTAAATTTGTCTGCCATATAACTTTACCGGAGGAAAAATTTTGAATTTTTGACAGTTTTTCCATACAAAAATTGTCAGACGTCAATTTTATTCAACGAATAAAAATAATCTGTCCATTGAAAAATCAGCCGTTAGTGAAATAAACTGTATTTTTTTTTTCGCCGCCTAAACATTGGATGAAATTTGGCACACAGATAGTTTATAACCTGCAATAACACATAGGGTACTTTAAATACCGGTAGTACCTACGTTCCCGATAGGATATTTACCGACATCCACGTGGACGCCGCCGCGGGCAAAAGCTAGTGCTTTATATTTACCGGAGAAGATATTATTATTATAAACCTATGTTGTCTAAGTAATAACAGCCGCACGTGTCGATCGATCAGGTTAAGCTTCGCTGGTCCGTGGATGGGTGACCATCTTCATGGCCCCTCCGGTCCTCAGAAAGCACGTTAAGCCGTTGGTCCCGGCTGTCATTCGTGGATCGTTTATGTTGAAATAAAAATGTTTGCTTAATTCAAAAATAAATGTGTTTTTCTTGGCGCTCTTGTTGGGACACCCTATATGACACTGACCTGCAAATTGCAAAAAACGTAAAAAAATTTGAATTTCGCCGGCTGCTGTGACGGTTTTGCCTTAATACTGGACGAAGATATAACAGTATACTTGACCATTAATGGTTTCTATTGAGATACTTCTTGTTGAATGCATCCTCCAGTATTTCGGATTGCTATCCCTCTTGGACTTTTGACTCTTGGGTCAAGGAGATGTGTATTGATTCCCAATAGAACTCGCCTTTGAAGGCTTTAACAAGCTAAAGCAGGATATAGTGTCAATTAGTACAGACGCCACCACATCAAGCAACTACAATCTGTCAAATCTCTTTGATAGATTATCAACTTTATCGCTGAAGTATAAGGTTCAAAGTTGATTGGGAAAATTTGACAGTTTCGGGTAGCTTGATATTATTATGCCGTTTGTACCTCTCCGAGGAGTTTCCAGTTTACGGTTACAAACTAAGGAATATTGTTTCGTGGTCAACCAGGGTAATTGTATAATCTACTAACAGTAGGAATGGTTTTCATCTTACTATATTTGTTACTATATTTAGATCATTAGAAAATAATATTTGTGTGCTGTCGGAGATATGTTTTCCAAAAGTGAAATGAATGGACTTGGTTGCTATATGTGCAGGCTATCTTGACAGTTCAACAACATTCATTGCGTTATTTACGTTGCTGAGCAGATTTTTTTTCGAACATATGAAGCAATGGATCAACATTATTCAGATTGTGATTAATAGTGTGTTACGCAACTAGGGCATTGTTCATAATTGCGATACATGAAGTCAGCATTTTTGATTGCTAATACTATTAGTTTAGTACCTATTATATTGTTATTTTTATTTATTAATTAAAGGTATACATAAGTTGGACATTTCATTTTAATACTGAATTAACAAAATGTTAGCTCTTTAAAAAAAATAAGTTAGTATTATATCAATATAAAAGGTATACTGGTTATCAGTTTTATTCGAGTGCTAGTCTCCATTGGAAGCTTTCAGGATTCGAATTTCGTCAAAAATCACATAACAAAAAAAGAAAGGGGCCAAATTGATATAATCGAACAAATTTTTTAATATTGACTTAGGATTTGCTATGTTCTTTGAAATGGGCAAAAGTAGCCAATGACTGGATTCCGAATAACAGGAATCGGCGACGTGGTATAGGCCCAGAAAGAGATGGCGTGAGGAATTGGACGCCTGTCTAAAGGATTGGCCAGATGTAGCAAGAGACAGGAAAAAATGGAAAGATGGAAGGGAGGCCTTTGCCCTGCAGTGGGACATAATAGGTTCATAATAATAATATGTTCTTTAAAAGAGATAGATGTAGATTGGGGAACACATAGATGTTTATACTTATTGCACTAGATGTTTTCTGCACCTATTATGAGGTGATCATAATTATGTTATAATTCAGAATATTGTTAAATATATACAAAAATATCGGAATCAAAGGATTTAGGTTTTTTCAAGATTTGCTAACTGGACAGACAGCTGTGCTACTGGGGAGTTTGTTGCGCCACTTCTTCGTCCAAGCTTGAGCACTTGGAAGTGGTGAAGGAAAGCCGTTTTGGGGGACTGTCTTATGTAATTTTGACGTTCAAAAAATGCTGATTCTCAGGCTAATTTGAATAAATGAGTTTTTATTTGATTGTGACCTCATTTTCTTCTAATATAACATCAACCATAAAACTTTTTTACAAAAAAAAAAAAACATGTTTTCCAAAAAAAAAGAAGATAGGTATTTGGATCTGTATTTGAGTATTTTTTTTTTTTTTTATTTGAAATGGATTTGCTCTTGACTCTAGTCTAGGTCAGAGTTGACAGAGACAAAGTCGACGATGGAGTGAGCTCACCCAGAAGAAAATTAAATTTAAATTAAATTATTATTTAAATTAAATTTTACCATAGATTTATTGTTTGACAATTGCTGGAGGTATCGCGTAACATAATAAAAATAAATACAGTTGGATTGAGTTTGTTGTTTTTAACTGACTTTAAAAAGCCGGTTAAAAACAACAAACTATTAAACGAAAAACTTCTCGTACTAACACCACTGAACTGAAAAGTGAAAAATAAAAACTTTCTTCCAAAAAAAAACGACTTCCAAAAAGACACTACAAAGTGAAAAATAAATTTAATTTCGAAAGTCGGTGTCGTTGGGTTCGCATTTTCGTTGTTTGCCAATAAAAAAAAATCAGCTGTTCCCTACATTTTGACGAGTTATACGAACATAAATGTAGGGAACAGCTGACTTTTTTTCGCGATTTCAGGTTTGGTCCCACAGTAAAAGTTGTTCATATTGATGAGTACAATGACCTCTTAAGAGGTTGTTAATGTTTTACCAATAACCCTGTATACCCGTGAAAACATAGGGTGGTCTATAGCTAGGTACTTAGCGTTCCACACGGTGAAATTTCTGCATAATAATTACTAATTACCTTAAAGCCTAAACATTATACCATCTTTAACGCATTGCAGTCGGTTAAAGCCCGCATTTAACTATGTAAGATAACCTGCACAACACTATTATCAATTTTATTGACGAGAAAGAGGAAACCGGCATGTCTTAGAACCAAAAACTCGAAGAGAAGACATCTATCGACCCGCGTATGTATCCCAGCAGTGGGAACATTAGAGGCTGGTTATGTATAGTGACAAAATTACTCATGTTCTCTTCCCGAGTGGCACCGAAAATTTTTCAAAGCCAAGTACAGACACAACAAGCAACTACAATCTGTCAAATTTCTTTAATAGATTTTCAACTTTATCGCTAAAGCATAAGGTTCAAAGTTCATCATCATCTGCCTAGCCTTTTCCCAACTATGTTGCACCAGTATTTACATGGAGCGACTGCCTATCTGACCTCCATAACCCAGTTACTGGGTACACGATTGGTAAGACTAAATTGTCAGACTTGGCTTCTGACTACCCGTAACGTTTGTCAAAGCTCTACGAATGACAGCCGAGACCAACTGCTTAACATGCTTTCCGAGGTACGGAGTGGTCTCGATATGTATTGCCGCATTTACACAATCGCGCGAACCGCGAGGCGAGCCACGAGGCGAATAACGAACCCGCATGTGTAAACAGTGCGCTCGCTAATCGCCTCGTGGCTCGCCTCGCGATTCGAGTGCTCGCGTTGTGAAAATACTTCACCCCGCGAATGTGTGAACAGTAGTTCGCGAAGGCCCATGGTTCGTCGAATCGTTCGTCGAGCCACGAGGCGAATAGCGAGCACGATTGTGTAAATGCGGTATAATAGATGGTCACCCATCCACGGACCGACCGCGGCAAGTGTAGCTTAACCTTCGATAGACCCGTGCGGCTGTTATCGTTTAGTTGAATATATACTCCTCGACAGATCGCTTCTGTTTTTCGTTAATTCAATAGGTAAATATTTTTGCCTTTGACTGTACAAAGGCTAACTTGATGGTATCTTAGGCACCAGATGTCCTCGCCCAAAACAGCAGAAATAAGGATAAAAACATGGTTCGTATTATTATAATTGCCTGAGGCCTCGTTTTTTTATAAGAACAAGGAATATTATTTGTTTTTTTTTTCTGTACGGGAATCTTACAGCTAATTATAAACAGTGTTGATAAACAATACGCATTTGAAGGCCATATCAAGTTTCCACTTGTTACGAGGCCAACCTGCAAGCTCAGCACATCGTACCGATAAAGGGACCGATCGCATTACGACACCGCGCTTCCCACGTCAACGAGTATTGTCATCGTCTTTCTTTACCTAACTTCGGTGGGAACGGACACTGATATATTAAACCTAGCTACTAAGAAATCTATTTTATAATTTTAATGTGAAATTTGTGAACTTTCAAATAAATTTCGTAACCAAAAAGGACTTATTCATTGGAGAGTTTCCCGACACACGCCCCACACATATCTGGCGCAGTCGGTAGCTCGTCACAGACTTATGGTGTGGTGATGTGAAATACCTAAAAATCAGGAAAACGCCGCATCAACCGTCTAGACGAAGAACCTATTGGAGGCCTGTCGAGGAAGCTGTTGCTACGGAGATTAGGACATCCAAAAATCGATGAAACAACTCTCGCAAGCAATGCTACTCATGTAAGTACATAAGTCCTATTATTGGTTGCTATATTTTTAACGCAGGGTACTATAATTTTCCAAAATTTTTCACCCACGTAGTAATAGGGACCTTAGTCTTAGTAGGCGCAATCAACTCCGCATCGCGCGAAGTGACGCCTTTCGTAATTTAGAAGTTATAACAGAAAATTTTGAAACCATGACGGAATCGAATAGTAGTTCTACATTCGACATGAATCAGATAGATTTATCAGATAAGATTTATAAATCACTTAGACTAGTTCCGGAATTTGACGGAAATCCTAATGTTTTAACTAGATTTTTGAACTTGTGCGATCAGTTAGTGCTCACTTATATCAGTCCAGAACCAGGGCGTCAGCTTTCGAACTTATCTTTGGTCAATGGGATTTTAAACAAGATTACTGGTAATGCTGCACGTACTTTGGCAACTAACGGAATTCCAAGTGACTGGAATGGTATAAGATCAACCTTAATTAATACATTTTCAGATCACAGAGATGAATCGTCGTTGTATACTGATCTTTCTCTCTTAGTTCAGGGAACCGATACGATACAATTATTTTACGAAAAAGTTCAACACTTATTATGCACAATTATGACGTACATTGAATTACACGAATCTATAAAAACTACCATAGAATCCAAACGAACTCTTTATAAAAAACTAGGTTTACAGAGTTTTTTGAAAGGTTTAGAAGAACCACTGGGTTCTAGAATAAGGTGTATGAGACCTTCAACCCTTGAAAGCGCTCTTGAATACGCTCAAGACGAATTAAATATACTATATCTACAGAAAAGAAATAAAATTGTACCATCAAAAGAAAAACCCCAAAATTTTGAGCAGAGTAATCCTTCTACTTCTTGGTCACACCCTAATTTTCGTCCGGTTAGGCCAGAAAATCAAAATTCAACATTTCAAACATACTCGAGACCTCAAATCCAGCCTTTGGTATTTCAAAATCCACCACAATATCATACACGACCAGATCCGTTCAGACAACCCTATCCCGCCTATCCGAGACCTACAAAGACTCAACAAATGTTCAGAGCACCTCCTACCAACATGTCAACTGGATTTCGAATCCCACTACGCCAAGCACCTCAGAATAATTATCCAAAACCTATGAGTGGCATTAGTCACCCCGTCGCGCGTACTCTGCCACCCACGAATTACGATGGCAGACGCAGTTTGGCGCCGATTAATATTCCACCGGTTAAAGAGGCGAACTTCAACGAATCTCTTAACGATAATTATTGCTACTATGATTGCAATATCCTGACCACTGATGTTACTGATACAAATATAAATTACCCTAACGATTTTTTGACCGACCTTGTCGTTGATAATCAAACTTTTGATGTCCAAAACCATCAGAGTACAAATTTTCACCCAATCTTGGAGAAAACTGCCCCCGAATAGAACTAAATTTGCATAGCAAACGCCATTTACCTTATATTCAAATAAATGATCCACCATTAAAACTTTTAATCGATACCGGAGCAAATGAATCCTTTATAAGCCCGGAAGCATACGAAAAATTTTACCCGCATGTCCAACTTAACTATGAACCTTTTTTGGTCACAAATACCCACGTGACAACCCAAAATTATTACTCGTTAACTGTGCCCTGTTTCGATGAAGTTAAAGATAAAATACCGATTAAATTATACCTATATAAATTTCATAATTTCTTTGATGGGTTGATAGGTTGCGAACAATTAAAAAAATGGAACGCAAAAATCGACCTTGCCACGCACACATTAGAGACTAAATTCACTAAAATTCCTATAATTTTATATAATCCTGGATGTATAAACTCATATCAAATTACTATACCTGCACAAACTACTCAATTAATCAAGGTGCCTACTAATATTGCGCAAGGAGACATTTACATTGAAGAACAATCAATTTCTGATTGCTACATCAGCGAATGCTTTTCATCCGCTGAAAATAATCATACTCATGTACAAATTTCGAATCCGACAGATAAAGACATTGTCATTTCTATAACAAAACCTATCTTCGCTCATATTTATAACGAACAAACAATGCCGGTAACTCGAGCATTAGACACGACCGTGAATACCAATATGCGAACTCAGCAAGTCTTATCGCACTTGCGCGTAGAACATTTAAACGCAGAAGAGACAGCTAATTTAATTAATCTTTGCAAAGAATATGCCGACGTATTTTATCTCGAAAATGAACCATTAACCTTTACTAACGAAATCAAACATCATATCAGAACCATAGACGATAGGCCGGTATACAGTAAAAGCTACAGATACCCTTACGTACATAAGAAAGAAGTACAAAACCAAATAGAATCGATGCTACACCAAGGTATTATTCAACCATCTTCATCACCTTGGAACGCCCCAATATGGATAGTACCAAAAAAAAGTGACGCGTCTGGCAAAGTTAAGTGGCGCTTAGTCATTGACTTTCGCCAACTCAATGCAAAAACGATTAATGATAAATATCCGATCCCAAACATTAATGATATTTTAGACAAATTAGGCAGATGTTTATACTTTTCGACATTGGATTTAAAATCTGGATTTCTACAAATTCAGCTAAATCCGTCCGATATTCCGAAAACGGCATTTAGTGTAGAGCAAGGCCATTTTGAATACGTTAGAATGCCCATGGGATTAAAAAATTCTCCGGCCACGTTTCAACGCGTGATGGACAATGTCCTCCGCGGATTACCAAATTGTACCACATACATGGACGATATTTTGGTATTTTCGACGTCCTTACAAGAACATATAGTTAATTTACGCGCCATATTTGAACGTCTTAGAAATTCAAATTTAAAAATTCAGATGGATAAGTCGGAATTTCTCAAACATGAAACGCCCTATCTTGGTCATATAATTACTACAGACGGTGTGAAACCAAACCCGGATAAAATATCAGCTGTTGTAAATTATCCGGTTCCGAAAACTCCTAAGCAGATTAAAGCATTCTTAGGTTTACTTGGTTATTACAGACGTTTTATACCGAATTTCGCACGTGTGACTAAACCCTTTACGTCATGTCTTAAAAAAGGCGCTAAAATTAATTTGACTCCAGAGTACCTGACCTGCTTTGAACACTGTAAAACTCTTCTTACAAATGACCCTATTCTAACATATCCAGATTTTAGCAAAGAATTTATGTTAACCACAGACGCCTCAAACGTGGCCTTGGGAGCAATACTTTCGCAGGGACCTATAGGTTCTGACAAACCTATAGCCTACGCGTCTAGAACTTTAAACGATAGCGAAATTAATTACTCCACGATCGAGAAAGAGCTACTCGCAATAGTCTGGGCTACAAAATATTTCAGACCTTATCTCTTTGGCAGAGAATTTAAAATAATAACTGATCACAAACCCTTAATCTGGCTTATGAATCTTAAAGAACCAGGTTCTCGCCTCACGAGATGGAGACTGAGGTTAGCAGAATATGATTATACTATTGTTCATAAAAAAGGTAAAATCAATACTAATGCGGATGCTCTGTCACGTATTCAAATCAACCATAATGAAACTTTGTCCTTGTTCGTTAATCAGTCTGAAACGACAAACTCTGATACATCTTCTACATTAACTGCTGAAGGTAATATCCCAAGGCAATCATCATCCACTCTCACTGCTAGTCCGATACATACGTCATCAACCCTCACGGCTCACTCACTTACTGATGGAGGATCAAATGACCCACAACATCAAGAAGGTACTGCTTCCCCACATATTGAAACCATACACACTAGTTTAGAAAACCCTGTTCTAGAAATTCCAATATCGGACGAACCTTTAAATAAATATAAGAGGCAGTTAGTCATTAATATAATAAATGGTAACCCTAACAGTAGACCAGCGACAACTCAACCTTTTCAGTCCTTTCAGAAAACTACTGTAGACATTAGCGAACATAGCATTGAAAGAAGTCTTATTAACGTTATAAAGTCTCATGTCGATCCAAAACTCCGGACAGCGATTCTTGTAAACCCTATCGAAAAAATGTTGAGTATCATACAGATTTTACAGCAAACTTTCGAAAATTCATCCATGAACTTAGTTTTAGTCAAATATGAAGTACTTAACGTTAATGATCAGTCAAACCAATTAGATGTAATAAAAAAATACCACGAAGGCAAGACCAATCATCGAGGAATTAACGAAACCTATCTTTCGCTGTCAGAACGTTACTTTTGGCCAAAAATTAAAATAGATATTACTAAATTTATAAATGAATGCAATATATGCAGATGTGCGAAATATGATCGAAATCCAATACGCTCGCAGTTCAGAGTTGTACCTCCACCATCTCAACCATTTGAATTAGCACACGCAGACGTTCTGACTATTGACCATGACAAATACTTAACTATCATAGACTCATTCTCTAAATAAGCTCAGGCGTATCTTTTACCCGATTGTACTGCACCCAATATATTAAAAGCCCTTTTAACTTATAGCACTCACCACGGTTTTCCTTTAAATATAACTACAGATCAAGGTACCGAATTTAAAAATCAAGTACTGTCAGAATTTCTCCGTTTGCACAAAATAGAACACCATATGACTAGTGCCTATGCACCAAACGAAAATGGCATCATAGAACGTTTCCACAGCACGCTCTTGGAACACTTACGATTATTTAAAATTCAGCATAAAAACGAACCCATTCGAAATCTTATACCATACGCGCTAATCGCCTATAATAGCTCTATCCACAGTTTAACTAAGTGTAGACCATTTGATGTCATTTCTGGACATTTCGATCCTCGGAATCCTATTGATTTAAACATAACAGACCGTTATCTTCAAAGTTATATTCAAGAACATCGTAGTCGAATGGAAACGGTGTATAAAACTATTCATGATTCTGCATTAACAGATCGTATAGGTATAATGACGCGGCGGAACGCTGACAGGGAACCCGTTTTAGATTGTGAACAAAATCAAATCATACATGTACGAAATCCAATGGCAAGTAGACAAAAATTGGCACCTCGGTTTATTCAAGATAAAGTAGTTAAGAACTTACCTGTTCATATATACACTGCAAAAAGTCGTGGTCTGGTCGCAAAATCAAGGTTAAAAAGGCCACCGAAGAAATGATTCTTCATATCATTGTTACAGGTACTTATTATTGCTGCCGGTTTTCCTAGCTGGTGCTCAAGACATACGTTTTGACAGCCTAGACAATGGACCCGGCATACTACCATTTAATCTCGGCGCTACCAAAATTATATCTCACTTCCACACATTCTTACAACCTTGAAAAAATTGAGTCACATGTTAACACTATCAAATCCCAACTCGCTGTCGCTACACATAAACTATCACATAGGGACAGCGCTCTCTTCAACCTTCAAATTAAACATTTATACAAAAAGTTAAATAGAGTTTCGGTGCAGTTAGATACATTTAGGCCAACCAGAGTTAAGAGAGGCCTGATCAATCCATTAGGCACGATCATCAAAAGTATTTCGGGAAATTTAGACAACGATGATGCTCTGAAATTTGAAAATGCATTACATATCTTAAATAAAAATGATCAAACTTTGTCACAATCATTTAATAAACATATTACTTTATTTATAGAAATGACGATTCAGCAAAACCAGGTAATCCGCAATCTTTCGATTAATCAGAGAAAATTGGAAGAAGCTCTTTCTTATGTCATGAATATGACTAATAATGATAATGAGCGAATAATACATTACGCTCATCTTGTGCAACTTTTCGCGATTCTGACCGAAAATGTACAAGAACTACTGAGTGAAATTAATAGAATAGAAAATATATTAGCTTTTAGCCGAGATAAATCAGTTCATCATTCTATACTTTCCGTAAAAGATCTTAAAAATATGATAAGCCAATTAAAACGTATCTATAGTTCCGACGAAATAATTGATTTAAATATTAGAAATTATTACGAGATTCTTAACTTAGCTTCATTTTTTACCGAGTCCACGGTTGTAGTAGTCATAAAGTTTCCTATTACATTTACTACTGAGTATCAGTTATATGAATTATGCCCCGTTCCAAATAAGAATAACGTAATTATAGTACCACCTACACCCTATATAGCATCCAATTCTCAGGAATTTGTGTATATAGAGGCTGAATGCCCGAAGGTCAACTCCTGGCACCTATGCGAGCAGAAGATCGTCCATCAAATTATGTCAAAAATAGACTGTATTCAAAAACTCCTACAATCTCAGGAGATAGATGTAACGTGCAGAACCACGCCTATCTCTCTGACCAAGGAAGCTCTGATTGAGCTAGACAGCTATCATTACATAATTTCTTTCCCCAACAGTACAAAAGTTAAACTATCCTGTGGCAAAGAACGACATCAGATGTTACAAGGAAGTTTTTTGGTCACCGTTCCTCAAGGTTGCAAGATAAAAACCCCAGAGATCAGTATAATCAATTTGGATAACAAATTAGTCGGACAACCAGTAGAACTCATGGCTCTACCACACTATGAATTGTTAGCAAAGACACGCAGTTTTCATTTGCAGACTACAGATCTAAGCAGTCTTCGCAAAATTCAGAACCAAATTACCATGCAAGACGAAATACAAGTTGAATCATTAGACACGACTGGAATGTACCATACCACAATTCCAATTTATACATTCATACTATTCGGTGCAGGCGCACTGAGCATCTTATATATCATTCGTCGCCGCCGTCGAGCTGCGAAAGTAAATATTACAACTCAAACAGCCAATACCGAGCTGACAGAAGATGAAAAAAGAGCCGCAACTTTTGGCGTCAAGGTCACCAAATAGTCGCTCATTTGGCAGGGGAGGTGTTACGAGGCCAACCTGCAAGCTCAGCACATCGTACCGATAAAGGGACCGATCGCATTACGACACCGCGCTTCCCACGTCAACGAGTATTGTCATCGTCTTTCTTTACCTAACTTCGGTGGGAACGGACACTGATATATTAAACCTAGCTACTAAGAAATCTATTTTATAATTTTAATGTGAAATTTGTGAACTTTCAAATAAATTTCGTAACCAAAAAGGACTTATTCATTGGAGAGTTTCCCGACACACGCCCCACACATATCTCACTGATAAACACTTGAAACAAAAAAGACAACAAAAAAGTTCGGTACAATAATACCTATAACATAAATTAGGAAACTAAATAACACGATCGATTAAATACAAACTAAAAATCATTCAGACGTAAACAATTTCTTGTCCGTAAAAAAACTTTTCACCAACAAATGAAAATTTTAGAATATTTTTTTATTTTTATTTAAAACATTTTCACTGGTTCGTGAGGAGAGTTTTGAGTATGGATGTCGATCGATGGCTATAAGAGTAGGGGAAGACCAAAGAAACGATGGATGGAATGTGTGAATGATGATATGGTTAGAAAGGGGTGACTACCGAGATGACGACTAATAGAGAAGTATGGAAGAAAAAGACATGTTGCGCTGACCCCAAATAAATTGGAATAAGGGCAGGAGAATGATGATTGAAAATGTCAAAACTAGTTAGTTTATTAAAACTTCTGCTCGCACAAATTAGATACAAATTCTGCCTGTACGCGGACTTGGAATGAGGGACATGCAACAAGGATAAGGATTAAAAGGAAGTTTTTAGGATTTGTTATTAAAATTGGTAAACATTTTTAGAGGGACAATGCTCAAGTTGATGGACATAACAAATGAAGAAAGCAACTGTGATGTAGCCGAGTTGAGGCATCTCTTTGCGGAGGCATATGGCCACCTTGGCCAGCAGTGTATACTTACCCATTGCATCGACACTACTATTTAGTTCGTTTGAAAAAATCTGTCTTAATTTCGACATTAGGATTCATTTAATAGTTCCAAAATACTCGTAAGCATTTGTTTTGCAAGTGTTTTCATTAACTGTCGTATTTTTATTTATGTATTATTTATTTATTCTTTAAATAAAAACGGTTTACAATTAATTACAGAAATTAAAGACAGTTTACACATAGGTAAACATAAAAGATTACATATAAAATCAAATAAAAAGTTGACAACCCTTTCATACATCCCTCTCACAGTACTTCTGATACTACTATACTTCTTTTGTCTCCTCATTGTACAAAACACATGTCCTAGACAAAACATCAAAACGAAAGCCGACACAATAATGAGACAGGACGGGCCATCTGGAGCACACAGTAAATGCTGACAAACAGACAAATCTTGTTTAGCAAATACTACTGCGACTGTTCCACACAAGTTGACTCGAGTTTCTGTGAAAACTCTGTGAATACCGCCGTGGGAACGAGTAGTGTGTGATTCGTAGATACTAATGAAAATGGGTTTATGTTTGGTCTAACTATGTACAGTCAAAAAAGAGATGATGAAAGTTTAGTAAGAAACCGAAGGATGTTCTCGAATAATAAAATTTTATTCGAGAACATCCATCGGTTTCTTACTAAACTTTAACTATATCCGACGATCCTGCATACTTATCTCTTTTGTTGAGTGTACATGTGACTAAAAAGTCCTATCTCATTTTTCGCCGATTTGATTCAGGAAAAGTACACTCTTCCATTCGTGATTCTTTACATTTTGTTGCCTTTCAAAATGGTTATATTTTGAGATCCAAATAACAATAACATAGAGGTACGACGGTTAGTGAAAAGTATAAAGAATCACGAATAGAAAAATGTAGCTGTCCCAACGCAAATCAGCCAAAAATGAGATAGGACTTTTAGTCATGCGAGCGACGTTATATGAAAAAGAATGTTGAATAGAGACCCTCCTTCTTGCTAGGATACAGCCTGGGATCTTTGTGTGTTTTCTCAACACTCACGACCCATAAAAATAACTATTCTCCGACCCGTAAATTATCTATTTATCGGCTTTTAGCGGTTTTTGAAAGATCGTTTTTAGCGATAAGACCGCCCACTGTGTCACACCTTGTAAAATTTCTACATAGGTACAGTATATCTGTAATTTTTTGGTGACCTTAATAAAGAGTATTAATATGGTGTTTGGAAGCTGGATGCAAAGCTTTAACCCCTCAAGTGTCAACGGTACAGCATAATTATGTACATTAACTGTAATTTTAGTTTACATCATCTAGATGTATAAATATGACATGTCTTTATGTCTCTCTAGTTATAAGTAAGTATTTAAAGTAATCTGTGGAAAACGTAGTGGGTAGCATATTTATCACAGTTTAGTATGTAAGCCTTTTTATAACACTGTAATATGTTACTGTTTGTTTTTCCTTAATAAATAAATAAATAAGAAAAAGTGCTCGAAATGTCAACGGTACAGCGTGTGTAAATAGGCCCCAGGTCCTACATGTAGTAACTTTTGCATGATTTCTAATCTACCCTAAATCCTCTTCTTTCGAGCCAATCACCACAAATGGCCTAATTCTTAACTCGCAATAAATGAGTGTGACTAGTAAGAAACTAACATGAAAATTCCTCGTGAATATGAATCAAGAACAGCAAAAATATTGTGCTCTCTACTACCTCTATCCCAAAAAGGGGATAGCATAAAACTACCGACACGCATTAAAGCCCCAATAAGGAAACATGATCAAAATAAATGGATTGTCAAATAGAATGCTGTCGTAGGAACAGAGCCCCTTTCTCTAGAGAGAATACCCCTTACCGCGTGTCTCTAGAGAACGAGATATCTTATTATTTCACATCGATTCTTTCATATTATGTTGATTTTGGGTGATGACACAAACTGACTTGACAAAGAATGCAAATCTATCGAGAATTGACAGTATTCATGAGGTTCGGCTTATTAGTCGATTTGCACGAATTTACTCGGCCGAAACGGGCAAAATGTGCCAATTGCCTAATTCGTATTTCTGGAGTTGTCGACTCGCCCACAAATAAAATATACCCGACTGCTTAACTAAGACGTTGCCTGAGGTAGCAGCGCGGTGCGGGAGGGGGGATGTTGTGACGTGATGAAAGAGCTCCGTAATTCGTCAACTTGTGACAACTATCACTCCTCCCGCACCGCGCAGCCACCTCAGGCAACGTCTCAGTTAAGCGGTCGGTCTATAGCTTCGCGTGAGTTGGCTATAGAAAAAAAAAAATTAAAAGTGACTATTTGTTTTGATTTTTTTAGCCGAATTTTCGGGATAATGTTTCCATTAACGGCATAAAACAATGATGACTCAAAGAAAAAGTTTTGGTGTAGTTTTGAAGCTGACATACTGGCCATCATTTTCATCATCATCATTATTCATTCAAGAGCATTTAAAACGTCATAGACCAATAAACAAATAAATGCAGGGTGGCTCAATTTAAGAGACCGGGAGTGTATTTTTGTACTGAAGATTTAATGCTAAGTTTAACGCCATGCCTACCTAATTCTGTATTGAAAACACTCGTCTCGTTATAAAAGTTAGTTAGTTTAGTGTTACCTACTTTAAAGAAGCCCAGAGGGGTGGTTGCGTAACACACTATCAGGCAAAGGGTTTCATTTTGACAGTTCAACAACATTCTTTACGTCATTTACGTTATGGAGCAGACACATTTATCGAACATATGAAGCAATGGATTAGCAATATCTTTCAAAATGATTAAGATTGAGATTAATAGTGTGTTATGCAATTTAGGGTGCTGGTTAACCCCTAAAATTGAGTTACTAGATTTATGCATGGTGATATTTTTATCAACTTTTAACTCAACACGACTTGGTTTCAATTTGTAACATTACAAACACATTATTTTTCAACTAAAGCAGGATTTTAGACTCCTAGCGTAGAACAATGGCGTAACACATTATCAATCGGAATCGGCTTCATTTTGACAATTCAATAAAATTCATTGCGATATATTTACGTGTTGAGCAGACAAATTTTTCGAACTTGGATGTTCAATGGATTAGCAATTTGCTTCAAAATGATTCCGATTGATAATGTGTTACGCAAATAAGGTGCTGTATTCATTACACACATGGAAAACGTTTTTTTCTCGAGAAAATGGTGGGAAACATGCAATTCCAAAATCAAAAACAGTCGGACACTCGCCGTAAAATTCCCTCACAAAACCGAACGTCACTTAAAAATAAAGACATTTCAAACGATCCTCACCTCTTTGCTAATTGCTCCTTGAAGTTCCTTTTCGCTCTTTGAGCTTAGTGTCCTCCCAGCTTAGTCTGGCAAAGCTCGTCGTCTGCAACATAATTGTCGGTATGAATATTTTAAATGCTAGTAAGTCTGTCAAATAGGAAGGAAAACGAGCAGCTGGTGCCTCATTGGTTGATTGTTTTCATTTAGTTGTAGGTATAGGGAAAATAGTGTTTATTATTGTTGTTCATCTGCAGGAAAGTTTTATGAAATTATTTTATTGTGATTAGAGTGTGCGCAATTATTTTATT
The DNA here is from genome assembly GCA_951800025.1 of Oligia strigilis. NCBI lineage: Eukaryota > Metazoa > Arthropoda > Insecta > Lepidoptera > Noctuidae > Oligia > Oligia strigilis. The sequence continues at coordinate 2,835,637 of OX637547.1, forward strand.
GTGGTTAGTGTGTGTGTGTGATACTAGTCGATATTTTTTCCATACAAATTTCGGGAGAGTATTACTCCACTGTTTGACATTGAGCACCCAAAGTTAAGCATGTTATCGTTTTAACTTATTATTAATTGTGTCTGTACGGAAACAGAATAGTAAAATAAAAAACCATTAAAAGTTATGATAACTTAACTTTGGGTGTAAATCTATATTATATATAAAAGAAAGTCGAAAATCGTGTTAGTTACACCACTTATAACTCAAGAACGGCTGAACCGATTTGGCTGAAAATTGGTGGGGAGGTAGCTTAGAACCAGGAGACGGACATAGGATACTTTTTTTTTTTTTTTTTTTTTTTTTTTATAGTAGGAGTAGGGTAGGAGTAAGGTAGGAGTAGGGTAGAAGTAGGGTAGGAGTAGTGTAGGAGTAGTGTAGGAGTAGGGTAGGAGTAGTGTAGGAGTAGGGTAGGAGTAGTGTAGGAGTAGTGTAGGAGTAGGGTAGGAGTAGGGTAGGGTAGGGGTAGGGTAGAAGTAGGGTAGGAGTAGGGTAGGAGTAGGGTAGGAGTAGGGTAGGGGTAGGGTAGGGTAGCCGGGCAGCTATAAATAATGTATATGGCAAAACGACGTTTGCCGGGTCAGCTAGTAAGTAATAAAAGAACTGTAAAATCTTAAAATCCAAGTCCGTACCGACAAAGATCAGTTATCGAAGAGTTCAATAAACTTTATTTATAATTGATTCATGCAGTAGGTTTTTCATAAAACTCGATTTTCCAAAGTACTTTTCGATTTTTTTTACGCGCCTATCAGTTCGGAACGGTGTTTCTGTGCGCGTTTTGAGAGCAGTGGTGATAATTTACACAAAGTAAAGCGCCTGTCTAGGTTCGAACCTACGACCTACAACTCGTAAATCGCGGCCGATACCACTGGGCCATCACTGCTCGGTACCTAATGGCCAACATAAATTAATTTACATAATTGAAACTGATACCATAGCCCACACCTTTCTATAATAACAGTAGGTAAATTCTGTATTAATTTCCCAAGGGAAATGCATTCCCAAGAGTATGATAATAATCCTTTCGCCTTGAATGCAGCCTGTCGCTGTCACTACATATAAATTCCTAATGACCCCTCATTGCTAGCGACGTGCACGCACAGAATGAATAAATGGAAAGGAAAGGTAGGTCTTTGCAAAAGGGAAATCGGTTGGAGTGTAGTGGAGCGAGGACTTACGGACTTACGGTGCGTCGTAGAGCCATGCTTCTCAGAACCTCAATGGTTTCTATAGTCAAGGCTAATCTGATATTGCAATAAAATCGGTAGATTTGCGAAAAAAGTTTTTCCGAAAAATTGACTGACCAAAATGTTTTTCGTTGGAAAAACCATTGAACTCGCGACACTGTTACCGTAACCGACACCGCGCGTGTTTTCTTTATAAGATGAAAAAAAAAATACACACGTAATTGTTCAAGTTTTCACTTCTGTCTGCACTCCCGGAGTGCCACTGTTTTTTTTTTGTACTCTTTGCTGCTCATAGTACCCCTAGCCTAGCGTATACTCCAACTCTTACCTACAACTCCGCCCCTAAGACGACCCACTGACCGGGAAATCTGCTAGACTGTGCCTAGGGTTATAGAATTGAAAAGTTAAGATTATGAAGCATCAGCATTTAGTAGCACCCTGGCTGTGTGACACAGTAGTGCCTACAACTCACAGTAATTGATTTTATTTAGAAATTGAAATACAACAACGACATCAATGAAATACAAATCCTCTCTAGGCACCTGATGTATACCAAGGTAATTGGCCAAAGCATTTAAAAGAGGTTCATGCCTAGAGAAGCACAAAAAGTGGACTGATGTTAAAATTTACGATTGTCATGATTTAATTAAAAAAATGTGTTAGATATTTTAATTCCGAATTACAATATCCATTTATTATAAATTATTTTATTTCTGTTAATAAGTGTGCACAAACACTTTTACACATCAATCATATTTTAAAATCTACATGAGGTCGGCGTTCCTATCTGACTACTCTGAGAAGAAAGGCCGAAACAAACTCAGACTGTGGCAACACTGTAAAAGTATCTACAAATTATTAATATCGTAGCCAAATTTTAAATGTATAATGATCATTACGGCAACTAATAATAATAATAATCTTTACTTTGCCAAAAGAACAACAACCTTACAACAGATGTTACAAGCACTTACTTATAATCCATGGATCCAGAAGATTAGACACCCAATTAACAACACAGTTCACAATAATAAATATAGGTCGTTGCGAAACCGATTCACCCTGACTCCCGTACTAGTTGAGACAGCATTCCTCGTTCTCTTACAATATTATAATAAGCCGATTTGAGAGAAAATAATTAGTTAGTCTCACTTTCCAAATAATTCAAAGCAATACTGTGGGTAGAATGTGTCAAACATTCAAATTGTTGTTAACTTGATTTATACTTTGTAGGTAGTAGTGTAAGTTCACATAGTATATGCAAAATTTTTAGATGTTAAGTATGTTTAATATTATTTTGTAGTTTTCTTGTTACTCGTATAAAACTCAACAAAAAAGACAGATTTAAAGAATAATATAAGTGAATCTAAGAAATAAAAAATAGGTAAAATTTAATTAAAATAAAATAAAACTTTTTTTTTTTTATATACTGTAACGTGCCTTACTTTGTGTTATCTGGTATAAAATCTGTGTGTGTGTGTGTAAGTGCGTGCGTGTGGGGGTGTGTGTGTGTGTGTGTGTGTGACATCATCATTATGTTAACTCAAAATATTTTCTACTTTATGGTAATCTAGTTCCTTTAAAAATTCATCAATAGACTTTTTACATTCACGATAGCTAAGATCTCTTATTTTTAGTTTTTTGCTTATTTTATTGTATATGCTGGGGCCAAGATAATTTGGAAAAGTCTGAGCAAACTTAGTCTTACACTTGGGAGTATTGTAAACTATATCGGACCTTCGCCTAGTCCCGAAGTCAGGTTTTATTTTGTGTTGTGCAATAATTAAACGCTGGATGAAGAGTTTCCGTACAGACAGTACATTATTTTCTTTATATAAGAGATCTGTAGGATACCTGTTAAAGTAATGTGTTATAAAAGAATTAAAAAATAGTCACTTGCTTAGGTTGTGGGCATTAGGATCAGAATCGACTCTGTAGTCTTCAATTTGTTCCAGAGATTTGATTTGTATTCTTGGCAATCCATCATCTTTTTTTATAAAAACTTTACCGTAGGAAATCCAACAATACTTGAAAAAATTTTTCTTTTGTGCTTGTTTAGCATGATACAAGATATGTCGTTTATCAGGAGTTAGCGATTCTGAGATGAAAATTGGTTGTTTCTCACCCGGCAACTTGATCAGCTTGGTGTTGTATTTTTCATCTTTGTGATTGTTGTTGTAAGTACGAAGAGCCTGTATCACATTGGTCCGGAATTGCGTCATCTTGTATTCAACTACAATCGGTTTATTTTGATTTGCTCGTTTCCTGTATATTTGGCAGACTTGTTCCCTCGAAATTGATACATCAAGTGATTTGTGAATTTCACTAACTATCAGGTTGAGGTCTTCATTTTCACTAAACGGTATATTTGTTATTTCCAACGAAGTTTCAAGTTGTTTTCTTAGAATATCTTCTATTTTATTTTCAAGTACGGTAACTTTATCTTTTGTTTCATTATTTTTGAGCACTAAGTTTTCATATTTCCCTTTTAGCTCACTATACCGTAGTGTCGTGTTTTCAAGTGCATTTTTCATACTCGAATTTTGCTTAAGAATTTCTTGATTCTGTTGTTTTAGGTCTTTGATCATGTCAGATAATGAAGATAACTTATCGTTTTGGGATTTTTTCAAATCGCTTAACATTGTTACGATCTCAGATCGCAAGTTATTAAGGTCTTCTGCGTCACCACGTTCCTTTCTTTTTCTTGACGAGCTATTTTCACGGTCTTGTTCTGAATAACTTGGTAGATCCGGTTGGGATGAAGACAATGTTATGTTCTCTGGAGGTATACGTAGCATCTTGGTATTTTGCATATACTACACGCCGTTCTTAACTCCTCCACACGGTTGGTGCGTGATGTCTGGCGTCGAATATTGGATTTTCCACTTTATTAAATTAAAGCTAAGGTAGAAATTTACTTCGCTTTGTTTTCTCGGAATATTTAATAACTGCTAACAACACGGCTAGTCATTATGAGCGCGAACGACGGAATCTGAACTGAATGTATAATTCTATTTAGAAATAATTGTTGTGATAATTATTATCGTTGTTACTGGGTGGGACAAAATCCATTTTAAATGATAAAATGTAGTGCAGAGCCAGCCGTTGTTGGATTGTGAAAGAGAAGTGCGATTTAGGGCTTATTTAACCAAAGTCTTCTTATATCCGTGGAATGAAATTGACGTCTGACAGTTCTAGTATGGAAAAACTGTCAAAATTCAAAATGTTTCTCAGGACTTATTCTAGGAATACAAGTTTAGTGAAATTGAAAGAGAGAGAAAAAAGAGAGAAAAAAAAAGAGAGAGAAAAAAAATGAAAAGAGTGTTTACTTAATACTATTATTGTAATGTTAAATAATTAACAGGAAACTTTAATTTTAAAAAGTGCTTGCATTTGTATTTTGCAGCTCTGTATGCCGTGCATATTTCATATGTCATATCGAAATTATTTCGCTTGGATACGTCCATTGTTCATACGACCACGGATTTAAAATAGACAAAAAGAGCCACACAAAAATACTGCACACATTTGTGTGATTGCTTCCAATCCATTTTTGACCCAAAAAATATTTTCAACTGGCATCTGTTCCGCGTCGCGTAAAAACTATTGAATGGATTTTGATGAGGATTATATTGGTTGAAAGGGTTTTTATGTATGAAAGGCTATGTAGTTTCGTGGTATATATAGTCGTTGAAGTTTTGCGTTTCTCCATAGGAAACGACCAATTGGAACCGTGCACCTAGCTTCTGACGTTTCATAAGTGCCCATGTAGGTTTAAGTGAAATAAAATATTTTGATTTTGATTTTATCACTAGTCAGCGGGCAAACACACTGCAGGCAAGTCGAAAGATTAAATTGCTTCATGGTAAAAGCTAAACGGGCCCATTACTAGCAACATTTCTTTATATGATTTTATTGCAATATGTCATTCTTGCAGATATTCAGCAATATGTTTGATATTTCTAACGGGTTTGTACGAAAGCTGTCCAGTGACTGCTTCGTTTATTCTTGCAGTCTCTTAAATAACGTCTTGAGGAATCTTTCTTTTTAGTCTTCTGGCGACAGTTTGGGTGTTCATCAGGTTTACTGCTAGCATGTTTGAATGCGTAACAACAATATTTGGCAAAAAAAGCACTTGGGATGGTAATTTTTGCCAGGATGTCATAGGGCACCGAACGACTGTTGAGAGAGGGTTTCGTGAAGGTGCTGAGATCCTTATAATTATTTATGTCCTGAGAACAATCGCTACAGTGAGTTTTAAGGATGCAGTCTCCGCCAGTTACTTAACTGAACCGAGCGCTCGGCGCATCCTGGACAGTCACACCCAACACCTTATTTGACTGGCCAATTCTTCCCTTGGGGTGGGTTATCGCACGCCTGGTTTGCCACCACCCTTCTACCGAAGTCCAGCGTCAAGCAGCCTGCTGTGTATCGTCGATGGGTGGGAGTTCCAATGCCTTAAGCATCTTCTGGGCACGCTCGTTCCATCATAGACCTGATCCATCGCTTTCCATCAGGCGTGATCGAGGTCAAGAGCCATAAAAAAAGTGTTCTAGTTGGAACATAAAATAACATCACGCCTTGTTTCCTCGAAGGGCTAGGCATAAGTGTACCCATAGTAGTACACAGACATAAGTCCCATGTAATAGGAGGCAGCCTATTGCCATTGACCGGGCGAGATGTATTATAATATTTATAAGTATAAATATTTGTAAATTAGAAAAAAAAGCTCGGTTTTTTATAACTGACTACTCTGAGAAAAAAGACCGAAACAAACAATGAATGATCAGTATGTGATTCTTTATAATTGATTTTTTACTGTCCAGGCTTATTTAATTTAATTATTGAGACTTGGCTGGCTTAATTACTAAATTACAAACATTTGTATGTCCTCTGACATAACATAGCGCACTCTTTATTATCGTTATATACCATTAATTGTGTACCATGACTGCCCAATATACAGAAAATACAACCTGGTAGCGGAGCTGATTGCCTAATATACAGACAATACAATCTGGTAGCAGAGTCAATATGCAAAAAATACTATACAACAAATGAATAAAATTAATGACATAATTAAACTCAGCGGAAACATCTTCAGTTTAAAGTCACTTCTTTAAATGATCTTATTTATTTATTGGGCTAATAACACCGTGTACAAAAATTTAATATAAAATGGCTTCGCGACCGAGAGTCGCGGAGGATCGCTAATGTACGTCCGTATCCGAAACTCTTGTCCCTGTTGACTCTTAACTTGAACATGGCTAGTCGTTCGAAGACTGCCTCAAGGTCAGCTAGGTGCTTCTCGAAAGGTCCAGGTGACAGCAAAATCAGATCGTCAAGGTATGCGAGGAGTTCCACTTCCTTTAGGTTAGAACGGAACCGGTCCATCATCCTCTGAAAAGTGGCTCCTGAATTGCGTAGTCCCATCGGCATCCGCTTAAATCTAAAGGTACCAAGAGGTGACGTAAACGCAGTCTTGTCTTGATCCTCTGGGCAGACGCTCACCTGATGGTAGCCTGAGCGAAGGTCAAGAGTGGTCACAGCGGAAACATCTTCGACCTTCACTAAACCCCTATCCACATGAAAGAAAGGTTGTAGTCATTTAACGGAACGCATATAGTGGACACATGCACATAGATGTGAAAACCTTGTGTTTCTGTATTCATTCCGAAGGTCTAACGACACCACTCGCCACACTGGTAACTGAATACGTCATGCTTGAAGTAACTAGTTGTGTCCTTGAATTACCCAGTTGCTAAGCAAGGTGGCAAGGCAAAAAAGTAGGTCATTCAAAGCACACGGACAGTAGTTTGGATTAACTTCGGTACGTCTGATACACCCTTGGCAATCAGTCCCACTACCTTAATGAAGGGCCACAGGTTTCGGAAAACCTGATAATCCTAGTAGACTATCGAAGTGACAAGTAATTTAGAGAATATTGCTAGATTTTTAGGGTTCCGTACCCAATATGTGCGACAGGACCCTATTACTAAGGCTTCACTGTCCGTCCGTCTATCAAAGGGTTATATCTTTTGAACAGTAATTGTTAGACACTTAAATTTGTTTGTAAAATGTATGTTACTATGTTGTGTGTTCGTGTTACTATGTTGTGTGTTCTATAACAACAAATAATAAAAATGAAATAAAGTTCAAAATTAAAGGGTTCCCATACTTACAAGAAACGAAAAAAAAATCTGCATATTGGGCAATCAGCTCTGCAACTAGGTGGTAGCGGGACTGACTGCCCAATATGCATAAAATACGTTTAAGTAAGCCACTGGTAGAGGCTAATTTATCCTCATCATGCCAGGGACCCAGGATGATCTAGGGTTTACAGTACGTATTGTTACTGTGAAACTCTCCACGAGCTTCACGGTACCAGGAAGAATAAAATCAAACTACGGTTTATCACGTATGTATCTCCGATAATTATTCCTATAAAATCTTACGTATTTTACAACTAAATGTTTTTGCTTGTCAGCCTAATCAGACGACTAATCTCTTGGCCAGTGAGTCGTCGGGGCGGCTCTTCTAAAAACTAAATCTTCCTGTTTGTCTTGTATTTCATGCCAATAACTTTCAACTGACTCGTCGAGGTTGCATGTAACCACCAAATAGTCCATAGTCTCTACAATACTCTAAAGCCGTATAGTAAATATAATTATCTAGGGCATACATTGTAAACGTAATTAATACAAATAACACAATTGAAACCACATGAAAGACAATATATTCACCGACAATACTCGTGCTAATTATGTTAATTATTAGCTAATGGTAGCGCGTGAACATATTCTGAATACGTTTTAGTAATAAATTGTTAGGCAGGTCTCTGTGGAAACTTCTAAAGTTTTTTTTTTTACCGTCCATGAAACAACAAAGGAATTAATTGTGTGCCTAAGTAAATATTTCATACAAATTGCGATATTTTTTTTTAGTGGAATAAGCGCTGGACTACAAAATAGTTAATTTGAATATTTAAAACATTTCACGCTTACCGAAGCTACTGGTATAGCAGAAATATTTAAACAATGATTTATTACTGACATAACAACAACCATTACAAAAAATACAGAAAATAAACAACAATTACTTACATGAATAAATGAAGGTAAAAACGTATTTTCCACGAAAACTCAACAAGCAATTATAACAACAAACACAGTGAAATAGACTTTACACCGTCAAATATTCAACCTATATTTTTCCTTGCGTGACTTACCCGCCTCGCCGCAAAACTAATTTAATTATCACTAATTCGATTACCCCATAAGCTTCTGTCTTCCCTCCACTCACACATACTAACACGCACACATACACAAAAAATGGACAGGACATCCAACCTCGAGAACACGAAACTCCTTTTCCATTCCCTCTTCCATTTTCAAAATTCAGAAGAGCTACTGTCAAACCGTCGAGCGCGAAAATTAAACTTTTTTTTCGTATTTTTTTTTCGTGTTCTGTTTTTTGGTTATGTTTATTGAAATTGTTTTTTCGACTATCGTGTGTTTTTTGTTTGTTTTTTTCACTGTGTAACTAATGAGTAACGTACCGTCTGTCTTGAGTGCCAGTGCCACTATACACAGGCCTCGTATGCCGCTACCGCTCTACGCTCTAATTGACCAAGAATGTATCATGCAACTTCTGATATTCTAGCTTTGTAGTGCTAAAAATAAAGAGATGTCAATTTGCATTCTAGTATTGCGTGATTCGGAACGGTATTAGAAATTTTACATTGTTTTTCATGCAACTTTGCATGTAGTGATTGAAAATGTTTTTTGTTTGAGTTAAGTTTTTGTTTCTACATTTATTATAGCGAAAAATACTTTATAGATATTCTTACAAAGTCTGACAGCCATCGATCTACACTTAAGTGTATTTAATTAGTCACATTTGTAATACGCTTCTGCACGCACACCGCCATTCATTGCATAAACAAAGTCTGTCACCTGAGCAAACTTTAATTAGTCATTATTTAAATAGCTAACACTATCTTAACTTATTCTTGAACGACGAAGGAGACGGTCACAAATCAACCAAGAAGAAAAAATAAAATTACAATCATCACTATCATCGATCTACTTAAAATCCTCATCGCCAACAACCTTCCCTTCCAACTCATTATTTATCAAAATAATTAGAAAATTCTAATTAAAAAAATTATCACATACAGCCTTGTGCCGACCAGCCGCTTCGAACAAGGGCTCGCACACATGCACAGCTAATAAACACGCACACATAGACACGTGTGTGTGTATCGACGATGTGGATGCATATTGACCGTTTAGTATTTTGAGTTAGGTTAGTGAGGAGCTTTCTCGTTGTTGTACGGGATTCGGTTTTGACGGATGACACAGTTTGCCAAATGTCAAATTTCATCTAAATCCGACTGAAAAAGTAAAACAAAAAGAAGACTGATTTACTTTCGCATTTATAATATAAGTAGGTATGGAAGTATGGATATTTTGTATAGATGACGTAAGAATTATACAGTTTAACGTCAAAACTATTGCTGCGTTTTTAGGGTTCCGTACCCAAAGGGTAAAAACGGGACCCTATTATTAAGACTCCACTGTCCGTCTGTCACCAGGCTGTATCTCATGAACCGTGATAGCTAGACAGTTAAAATTTTCACAGATGATGTACATACATATTTTTGTTGCTGCTATAACAATAAATACTAAAAACAGAATTAAATAAATATTTAAGGGGGCTCCCATACAACAAACATGTTTTTTTCGGCGTTTTTGCCTCTTTTTTTTTTCGGTTGGGTAATCATCAAATGACCCCTCCCGCTCTGGGTGGAGCGGAAGCGGAAGGGAGTGTCAGACTCTTACTGACTAAAACCCACCCATGTTTCTTCCTTAGTCCTTTATGTTCCGGGCCAGCGGTAACCTTTTCGGACAATCCCGCTGACCCGGCAGGCGTTTTTGCCTTGTACCTTACCTGGGAACCTTTCGTGTGCGAGTCCGACGTGCACTTGGCCAGTTTTTTTCTTTTTTTTAGACCTGCATTTTTCCTAATCCAACTTGGAAAACTAAAAACCAACCTGTTCATCTTCCAATGGAGACGCACACCCTCCTCACAGAGACACCAAGTAAATGATTCGTGTCATACATGTAGATATGTATTGCAGGTGCAAGCTCATACACATACATACATTTTACTATTAACCCTTATAGCGCCAACATCAGCATCGGCGTGGATGTGATTATATTTCTATCTCGGCAGAAATTATCTAACGAACAGTTATCGGTAAGTTAGTTAACGTTTAGCAATTCGTAGACGTTCACCATCTGCCTAGACTTTTCCCAACTATGTTGGGGTCGGCTTCCAGTCTAACCGGATGCAGCTGAATACCAGTATTTTACATGGAGCGACTGCCTATCTGACCTCCACAACCCAGTTACTGGGTAATACGATACCCCTTGATAAGACTGGTTGTCCGACTTTCGGGCTTCTGACTACCCGTAACGACTGTCAAAGATCCACGCATGACAGCCGGGACTTCCGAGAATTCCGAGGCACGGCGGGGTCACGGTATGTAAAGATGGTCACCCATCCACAGACCAACCGCGGCAAGCGTAGCTTAACCTGATCGATTGACCTGTGCGGCTGTTGTTATTTAGCCACGCGCCCCTCTGTCTCTGGTAGACGTTAACTGTAGATTAATATTGGACCTAAGTTTGAGAAGGAAACATTTAGAGGCTGACGAGATTTTGGCTTTGAAATGGCCTCTTTTAAGGATAACATCAGAGGGTGCAATAGGGTAGCTCACCGTCCGATCAGGACCAGGTCCGTGTCAGACGGCGTGTACGTGTTCCACGCGCGCCTCAAAGAGATGTCAGCATCGAGGAGGGGCCCCCTAGGGCCGAAGCCTGCTGGGTCGGCGGGATTGTCCGAAAGGGTTACCGCTGGCCTGGATCATAAAGGGTTAAGGAAGGAACACGGGTGGGTTTTAGTCAGTAAGAGTCTGACACTCCCTGCCGTTCCACCCAGAGCGGGAGGGGTCATTTGATGATTGCCCATCCGCAAAAAAAAAAAAAGGGTGCAATAGGGGTGACTCAGGCCTTTTTTCTTTTTAGCGTTTCGATGACAAAAATAAGACGAAAAATTTTTCACAAGGTTAGGAGGGACACCGACACGCGACTTGTTGCCATGGATTCAGAACATGATTCTGAAACATATAACCGACGTAAAATTTTAACGCAGGGGTCGTTGAAATTTTTCGTCGATAAAGAAAATTTCGCAATTCAAAGGAATTTTGTTAGCTAAGCAATCACCCTTAATATCATTCGTCAACCGTTTTTCACTATCCATTCTTTTGTTTCTCTGTTTCTCATTGAGCCTTCTTCTCCATCAGTCTGCCTAGCATTTTCCCAGCTACGTTGGGGTCGGTCTGTGTGGAGCGACTGCGTCTGACCTGAAGACTGCTTGTCAGACTTTTGGACTTCTGACAACGTGCTTTCTGAGGAGAGGTCTGGATACGCTGTCCTCCCATACCTACTGTAATTTTAAAACATTCTAAATGCCAATTTATTTTTTAAAAAGAGTAACCGTGGAGTTTCTTGCCGGTTCTTCTCCATAGGAAACGACCAATTGGAACCGTGCACCTAGCTTCTGACGTTTCATAAGTGCCCATGTAGGTTTATGTGAAATAAAATATTTTGATTTTGATATGTAATGGATGGTCACCCATCCACGAACTCACCGCGGTAAACAAAGCTTAACCTTCGATCGGCCTGTACGGCTGTTATTATTTAACCACGAGCCCCACCTTATGAGCCCTCCTCTTATTCAAGATTTAATCTGTCAAGATTCCAAGCAATAGTCACTGGTGAGCAATAAGACCACTTACCCTGGTGACCCCTCGGTAATTATGGTCAATTATTGCTCTCTAACCCAGCATTATTATTACATCGTTACATAAATGTATGTAGAGATTTTATATCACAGTTATTTGAAATAGAGGGGCCTGTGGCTCAATAATAACAGCCGCACAGGTCGATCGATCAGGTTAAGCTACGCCTGGCAAGGTTGGTCTGTGGATGGGTGACCATCTTTACATACCGAGACCCCGCCGTGCCTCGGAAAGCACGTTAAGCCGTTGGTCCCGGCTGTCATTCGTGGTCATCTTTGACAGTCGTTACGGGTAGCCAGAAGCCCGAAAGTCTGACAACCAGTCTTACCAAGGGGTATAGTATTACCCAGTAACTGGGCTGTGGAGGTTAGATAGGCAGTCGCTCCATGTAAAATACTGGTATTCAGCTGCATCTGGTTAGATTGGAAGCCGACCCCAACATAGTTGGGAAAAGGCTAGGCAGATGATGAGTTATTTATTTAACATAATTATTATAATCACGACTGTATTCTCCAAACGGTGAAACAGAGGTACACCTGTAGTACTACTTAATATTATTTGTTATTTTTTTTTAATGAAAATCGGATACTTTCACCATGTTTGTAAATATGTGAGCACAATATTGTGGTAGAGTAATTTTATTTTAGGTGCATCGTCTTCACACAATTATTCTTATATAATTAATGTATGTAAAATATTGTAAAACATTTTGAATGAGTAACGTTGGAGTTTTTTGCCCATTCTTCTCCATACGAAAACTACCATTTGGAAGGAGTTATTCCGGTCTGATCCCCTGAAACCCCCTCCACCCCCCCTCCTCGATCCCCTGCTAGTTCGTCTTATGTTTTAATGTCTGTCTTATCCACATTATGTAATGTCTTTTTGACAGGTAAGTACAGTCAAAAGAAAATAAAAGTTTCATGAGGGGGCGACTAGAATCAATGAATCAATTCTATTTTATTGTAATTTTTGACGTTCAAAAGTGCCTTTTATGTGCCTATTTGAAGTAAATGCTTTGACTTTGGGTACACCCATATTTCACCAGTTATGTTTAAGTCCTATTTAACAAGGGGCGAGTCTATTGCCATTACCATTTACTGGGCACAAATCCAGACTCCGGGCTGCTACTGAGAAATTCCAGATGAAAAAATCCAATAACACTTTCCCGAATCGGGAATCAGACCTAGGACCTCATGTTCAGCAGTAGTGTTTACGACCAACACACCAATAGGCAGTTATTTATATAAGGTCCCATTAAAATAGATGGACACACTTTTAGAAATCATTCAGACTACCAAAATAAGGACGATGGTAAAAAAATATATAAGAAAAACGCATAGATACTTACAAGAAAAATAATCAGCTAACGAAAATACCATAACCATAATCAGCCTATAATTTTCCCACTGCTGGGACACTGGCCTCCTCTCGGTGAGAGGGAGTGGGCCGTAATCCACCACGCGGGCCCAGTGCGGATTGGCAGATGTCACATTTCTTCGAATTTTTTGTTCTAGGACATGCCGGTTTCCTCACGATGTTTTCCTTCACCGTTTTGAGAGCACTGGTGATGAAATAATTTACACAAAGTAAAGCGCCTGTCTGGGTTCGAACCTACGACCTACAACTCGTAAGTCGCGGCCGTTACCACTTGGCCACCACTGCTCTCCTTATACTTACAAGAAAAATAATCAGTTAACGAAAATAATATGCAGGCAATTTATTATTTTAGGTCAAAATAAAATCACTTTAATCAGTGTTTTTTTTTTGCTTGGATGTCTTTAGTTAGACGTACTGAGCGCTGTGTTAAAATTGGTCCATCTATTTTAATGGGACCCTGTTTAAAGAATGTTATGGGTGTTGTTGTCATAACTGCTTGATTGGCAAGCAATTAAATTCTACATTACGGGTCGTCAGTGCCATTACGGTGCAATAAACAGTATTATAGTTTTTGTATTTGGATACATGAAAGTAGCCTCTGTGATTAACATGTGTGGCGTATCCTGGTTAGTCAGGCAGGTAACATTTTGACCACGAAATTAGTTGCCGATCGATTCTGTAAAAATTTCAACGTGAAGGGTTAGGTGAAGTGAACTTAGAGTGAGATGTCATGACAGTTCACTTCACCTACAGAATGTAATGTAATGTGTTTTTCACCACAATATTTATGTACATACATTAAAGAGGTATCAATACAAAATACGTAACAGCAATAATTATACTGTGGGAGACTGGTGCCTAAACTAGACGTGAGGTCTGTATTTCAGGTATATAGAATAGATCAGTCATTCTCACAATAAGAGCCATCGACACAAGGGAAGACCAATGTTTGTATTTTGTGAGCTTTATTATTTATATGACATTTTTCATTCACTTTCTGACACAGCTAGAAGGCGTTGCGGCAGACCCGGTACTTAGAAGATGGCGGGACGAGCTGGACAAAACAAACTGTGTGGTCCACTTTAGCCCTGGATCGAAAGAGCTGGAAGTCATGGGGAGAGCCCTTTTCCCAGCAGTGGGATGATGCAGGCTAACAGTAACAGTATATAAACTATAGTTTTTCGTACAGTTTCAAACAGAAACATGAAAAATTACAGTGTGGTGTGGTGGAAAAACTATACTAACGAGATCCAAAATTAAAATGTTTTTCTAGTTAAAGGTAATCAAACGAATGGACAATTAATTTAAAGGTACACGTTATGTTTAATAACACGCAGGTTACAATAGTTTTATTTAACTATCATAACCTGCGTGCTTTTGACATTTTTAAGGTCTTTTTTTTTATGTGGAGAAATGCTCATGCGCTACCACGGGGAGAGGGAACACGGGCACGATTACTCGATTCGCGCGAATTTACTCGCACGAAACGGGTGAACCGACACTTTTAAATAATATTATTTTTTTGAGTTGCAATTAAGTATAGAAGAGGGACACCAGCGCACAGAAGTGATAAGTGATAAATCTTATAAAAAACATGTACTTTTTTAACTTTATTGCACAAAATTCAAAATGTGATAATTGCCTAATACATTGTGGGCGACAAATAAATTAACTTCGGGCGAGTCCCCTATAGAAAAAATTATATTATTTAAAAGTGACGATTCGCCCGTTTCGGACAAGTAAATTCGTGTGAATCGACTAATAAGCCTAAATTTCAAGTTAGTCATAAAGTCATAAATAAATAATGTTAGGCCGTTTTCCGTCTAAGTTACATTCCTACAATGTAATCAAGAGGTGTTAGAGCCGACATAACAGTAAACACTAGTTTCCTAGTTATACCATTCCGATCTGCGGTTAAGCAACACATTGAGGTCGGGTTCCGGATGAGTGGCGCGCGTGTTACACCGTTGTTACATAAATACATAATATCACGCTTGTAAGCAGTAATTGGGTAAGCAGAAATAGAAGTAGTGTTAGTGTTTACCATAAGAGAATATTGGGCTGTGTAATTTATTTCTATCGCCAGTAGGGTGTTAAGATGAGGGTTCCGTAATGAAATGAAATGGTGTTTAATTTTGTAAGTAAATCACACATTTTAAACGTCAATTTTTGGTTAATATTTTAGAACAAGATGGCGCCGGCATTTCTTTTTTTGAAAGCCTCTCCAAAGTACCCTCTATTGCGTGAAGATGAGAAGTCTAAACACACTATGCCTAAGGTACGTGACCGAAGTTCGGCATGATTACGCCTGCAATGCTATTTGAATTACGGTCGGGCGTAAGTTCAGCGGCAAATCGGCGGCAACGTATTCTGTAGAGCACACATTATATGCGACCGAAGTTCGGTTCGATTGCCGAAGAAGATCCGGGGCGGGGAGCAGCGGGAGGCAGGCATGCCCGCGCCCCGTGTGTGCGCAATTGAACTTCTGCCACGTAAGTTCGGCACAAGACTTCTAAATGTTGTCTCATATCAGCCGAATACGTCGGAACGTAAAATAAGTCGCGTACCTTCGGTGTTTAGACACTTATGACTGCGTCGGTGAGCCCAGTTCGCGCAGCTGTTTTTTGGGCCAAAGATGTGTGAACCTTTTGCAATTGATAAGCTAAGAAGAAGTCTGAAGATTAAAATAATGTTACCATCAACAAAATGTACATCTACAAAAATAGGCCTGCAGGGCTAACATGCGCAAGTCGACAAAATTTTGTCGACGCATTATCTCGTGCTGAGACGACATATGTCTGTTTGTCGATGGAAGCTAACATGGCGACACTTTTAGGTCGTGTCGTTCTGACATAGAAGTCATGTCGTTCTGTCAAGCCTGTTTTTGTCGTCAGGCTCTAACATGCGCGCAAAATTTTGTCGAATTTTGACATTTTCCTATGACAAGTTTCTCGTCGATGGTTTTCGTAGACGAGAAACCGCGACAAACAGAAAAAACTGAAAAGGGGTAACAGAATTCTGTCTGTGAACTTAAACAATTTAAGTATAATGGCGGTGCCGTACTATAATTATCTATTAACTGTGTGTATGCGGAGAGGGAAGCTAGAAAAATACAGAGGAAGATCATTCGCGATGTCTGCAACCCATTCGACTTACGGGATAACGAGTTCCAGTCCCTCTGGCGAATTACAAAGCCTATTTATTATTTATGAAACCTATTTATTTGTAACAACTTGTAAACTACATGAATGCAATAAATGATGATATGATATGATATTATTGTACAGTACACACATGACAAGTTAACTTTCGTTGGTATTACGAATAATGTTTCACAGCAATGACAGAATGTTGTACTTGATGAATAGTCAACATTCAATGTTGATTTATGTATGGCATAGTGTGTTTATGTTGTACATTAGAGTTAGTACATTTCATCGAGATTATTAATGTAACATGAAATTATGAATACATAATCTTATAACTCGTAGAAAAATCCATTCTTCACACGGTTTGTTTTGTAAGTCAATCTATACAACATTGAATATAGAGGTGCTAATAAACTAATATGCATCTGTGACGGGATTTTGATCTAATACTTACATGTAATTTCTTTGATGCCAAAGCCATCTTCTTTGTAACAATTCCACAATTTCAAATTGTTTTGAAAATATTTGGCGCGAACCACAAGTACCACAACAAACAAAAACCAATTTTGAATTGACCAAAATGTCAAAGAGGCAATTGTATCGTCGCGTTCACAAATATGGCAGCGTTCACGCAATTCCCACCAATAATAGACCGAATGAAATGAATGAAACCGGCGTTACTAAATTATATTATGGTATGTTTTCATGCAATAGCAACATCGGTTATCTCGCGTCGAGAAGGCGAAGTCACGACGAGATATCTTCTCGAGCGTGGTGCGCATGTTAGGAAAAGTGAAAAACGAATCGAGAACGACAAATTTTGTCATCTCGTTTATGAGCTATGTCGACTTGCGCATGTTAGCCCTGCTGGTCACCAAAGGAGATAAGTAACCAGTATCATAAGTATCAGTACCATAAGTTGGTCGTCGGATATAGTTAGAATAGAATAGAATAGAATACTCTTTATTATGAACACCATATAAATTATTACAGACATAAAAATAGAAACTGTACATAGGGTGACACAATGGGCGGTCTTATCGCTAAAAGCGATCTTTTAAAGACAACCTTTGGATGGATTAAAAAGGGGAAGGACAGACAAATACTGTAGGTAATCTGTGGTGTACCATTTATGCCCATAATGTTCCCACTGCTGGGATACAGGCCTGTTCTTAGTGAGAGGAAATGGGCTTTAATCTACCACGCGGGTCGGTAGATGTCTTATGTCTTCGAAGTTTTAGTTCTAGGACATGCCGGTTTCTTCACGATGTTTTCCTTCACCGTTTTGATAGCAGTGGTGATGAAATAATTTACACAAAGTAAAGCGCCTGCTTGGGTTCGAACCCACGACCTACCACTCGTAAGTCGAGGCCGATACCACGGACCACCACTGCTCACCATATCGTATGAATGCAGTCCTATGTTTTGTCCCGTTTTTATTGCTTCTCTTTCACCTATAACGTAAGCTCTAGTTTTTTCTACATCATAGGTACAATCAACAAAAGAGATAAGTATGCAGGATCGTCGGATATAGTTGAAGTTAAGTAAGAAACCGATGGATGTTCTCGAATAAAATTTAATTTTATTAATAAAAAACAAACAGCTGATGTTTTTTATTAATAAAATGATGGATGGTGTCGACTGAAATTTAATTTGATAAAAATTTAATTTCAGTCGACAACATCCAGCGATTTCTTAATAAACATCAACTATATCCGACGTCCCTGGTTACTTAACTCCTTTGTTGACTGGGCATCTATTTCTACCTACAACAATAACAGAATCCTCAGTAAATAATATTCCATTTCATCATTCTTATGCGCACAATATTGTCCTTCGCAAACCACGGAGTGAATGAATCAGTGCCAGTAGTATCGAACTATATAAACTTGCTCCACAGAGTGTTGTATTACGTACACTTATGGCAACTGTATGGCGTATTGTACCACTTCTAGTTCTGGACTTCTGAGTTGTAGGGTTGGCACTAAAACCATTAGTTAATAAAATGTTTATGTTGTGGTTTTGTTGAAAATATGTCAAGTTTTGCCTTCCCTGCAAGGTCATCCAGAACGATTCAAATATGGGTAAATTTTAGAGGATTTGGACAACATCGAACTCTCTGGTAATAAAAAACTTTTTAACAAAAAAATTAAACCGCCGAAAAAACTGAATAGCAAAAAAAAAAATAATTTAAAAAAATTAAACCGACTTCAAAAAGAAATGAACTCAAAATTATGAAATAACTTTAATTTCGGAAGTCGGTGTCTTGGGATCTGTATTTTAGTTTTAGTTTTTTCATATGTGAATCTAATGCAATTTCAATAATATTACATACTTACTCCCTTTTTTGAAGTTGGTAAAAATAATAAACCTTTTTTATTTAACCTTAATAACTCAAGTTTATAACTCAACTTTATAAGTTCATAAACTAATGTAAGTATACCTGAGTAATTTTGACTTGGCGCCACTACTTACACGTACTTATTATAGAACTCACTCTCCCATGAATTATTGCGTTATGTTCTCAAACAATATTTTCATGTTTTTGCCTAAATACAAACTGGGTGACGTCTCTTGTCCTTCTAACGTCCGCTGAACGCAATAACTTAAAGGCTCTTACAGACAGACCCGACGCGGCAGCACGACATGATTCTGTTAGATAGAGTCGCGTCACGCTGCCGCATCGAGCCTGTCTCCGAGTGCCTTTAACTTTTCAATTAAAGTCACTACCAACTTACGTTTATGACTGTTCAAGCCTCAAATGTCACGTTTATTATGTACTTCTTCCACTGGTAGGATAATTAACAAACAACCTAATATACAACGTTATTTTTAGTATATGCGAAACCTGATTATAGTTTGTTCAGAATAAGTAGGTAACTGAATCGATTCTACTCATTTTTACCCCATGTTATATTTTGTCCCAAAAAATTAAAAAAGGTTAAAATTTGGGAACCGCGCGACACTCAGTAGGTTATCCAATCTCCGCGACAAACGGTTAGGTATCTAGGTACTATTATCAATGAGCGCAAGACGGCGCGGCGCGGGTGAGCATGTTTTGTACGGACAAACAGGTAACTTAACAAGTTTATAACTGTGTGATTTTTCATGATACAGTTTTGAAATTAAAGATTCTTTACATAAAAATACTAGACACGTGTTTCGGGTTTCGCATATACTAAAAATAATGTTGTATATATGTCACTGCTAATAGCCGAAGTGCGGCTACACCTAGTTTTAGCCGGCCGAAGTGCGGCTACACCTAGTTTTAGCCGGCCGAAGTGAGGCTATACCTAGTTTTAGCCGGCCACATGCGGTTCGTGTGTATTTCGGGAGGCGACATAGGATGCAAGAGCGAGCGAAGGGCACCCCGAGGTTCGGTTTGGTTAGGTTCCTTTAAACCCCTTACACAGAAATAGGAGCCCCGCGAAGCGGGTCTCCGTCGACGTAGGATGCAAGAGCGAGCCAAGGGCACCCCAGTTTAGGTTTGGTTAAAACTAGGTGTAGCCGCACTTCGGTCATTAGCCGTAACATATACACACCGTGCCACCCCTACTCCAAACAATTGGTGTGACAATGATTGTAGTAACGTCGCACAGACAAGGGTCCAACACAATGCGTTCCCACATCGGTCTATTGATTTAACACAGTTTTGAACCCCTATATACAATACAATACATACATATTTATAAGGTAATATGCATGTATACGATAGCTGGGGGAACATTGAGTGCATTAGGAAGAACTGGGGAGAGTAAGCTTTATGGGAAGATGTTTTTGTTGATGAAATCTGGCGTAGATGGCAGTTATGCTGATCACTTGTCGTTTTTTTATTTATTAAGTAAAAGTTAGTTTTTTTATGTTTAAAGTGTGTTAAAACTATTACTATCCACTTAGCAAAGACACTAAACTATGCATTATGATAAAATAATAGAAACAACTACTAACACAACAAAACAATAACACGTATTTAAATATGAGCAAGCAGTAATTACCAGTCATGAACAGGGTAGCATATTTCCTAAACCTAATTACAAAACACCCCGCAACCCCACCCTAACTCAGCGCATCCTAGTATGGTTTACACCCCACCCCATTTCAGCGCATCCCGCGATAAGTTCTAATAAATTGCAGCAATATTATATTCTAATCTGTGCTGACGCTGTAAGTTGTGGAATCAATTAAGGTTGTACGAGTACGTCGGGGGTGAGTGTTCATTATAACATGACATTCTGCATACCCCGGGGCGTGTTACAATGGTAGTAAATTTTAAAGTCATTCCTCTCTCAAATTGATGAGTGAAGGCAAAACTTAAGAAACATGTTGACCACTCTATACATAAACACACCCCCACACCTTTTTCACAAACATAATTGTTCCCCTAAATAATGCGTACTACTTACTTACTTGTCTGTATAATGGACGGATGGATGACCCCTGCAACACAGGTTCCACCGAGTATGGGGTCATTGATCAAATCTTTGTGCACTTGTAAGTCCTACGCTGTAAATGCTGCGCATACCCACTTTGTATGTACATTACAGGAAATAAATTATTTATTATCTATGTACCCTGTAACGTCGCCAACGCCCCAGAGGCAAATATGATATTATATTTATAAGCACTTTGTATCTCATTTTAAGTGAACTGCGAACTAAGTTCTTATGAGAACTACAATATATTTTTGATCATCATCTGTCTATCCTTTTTCCAAAGATGTCGCAGTCAGCTTCCAGTCGATCGTCATGCGGTATTTTACATGGAGCGACTACCTATCTAACCCTCATACCTCATCAACCCAGTTACTGGGTAACTCAATACCGAGATACGATAGTTGTTAGACTTTCGGCGTTCTACCCGTAACGACATAGTCACTACGAATGCCAGCCGGGACCGACAGCTTAACGTGTTTTATTGGAAGCATAGAAGGGTCTCGGTACGAAAGGGACGGTCACCCCTCCATAGACGTTATTCAAGGTAAAAGAAAAAGTCTGCCTCCAAGGCTGCTAGCAGGGCAGATTGCAGAGGGGGCGCCGTAACAACGAATACTTACTAAATTATTGGCACTTGTGTAAGCTCTTTTATTTTTCCTTCTTAAGGTCACGCGAGATTCTTTACCTAACATATACTTAAGTAGGGTCTCCCAGAGTCCCCTCTTAAGTCGTGCTATAAAATTTTATGTGCTTTGATCTTACATCTTATGACTCGACGTGTTTTTGACAAACTTCAGAATGAATTGTTGATGATTGTGAATCGTAATATGTTATACGCTTTTAGAATGAGATATTGTGTATTTATTTTATTTCTTATGGTGTTATTTATAACTCATCGTATACTGCACCGCTTGACGTCATCACGTCACGCTGTCTCTGAAAACCAGCGCTGAGGCTCTTTCTCGCAAAGGGTCGTAGCATTATGCTGAGCGATGGCTGTTTTTCATGGATGTGACGCATATTTCCCCCCAACTTGTCATGGCTAAAAAGCATGCTGTCTCACCTGGCTTCGTGTCCGACAGAGATAGTATCAGTGATGAGCAAATAGACGCTAGTCTACACGAACAACGTCTAGTTCTCACGCACAGAAACACTGTTCCAGACTGAAAGGCGCGTAAAAAAAATTAGAAAAGTGATTTGGAAAATCGAGTTTTATGAAAAAATAACTGCATAAATCCATTACAAACAAAGTTTATTGAACTCTTCGATAACTGAGCTTTTGTTTTGAAGATTTTATAGTTCTTTTATTACTTATTTACTCCCAACGTTATGTTAAAATAGCAAGAAAAACGAATCTTTGTTGGCTCATAACTTTTTAATGGCTTTTTATTTTAGGTACTACTAGCTGTTCCCCGCGGTGTCACACGCTGCGCAGTTCCTAAGGGTCGTAGCGTGACTTTATATAGCCTATAGCCTTCCTCGATAAATGGACTATCCAAAACAAAAATAATTTTTCAATTCGAACCAGCAGTTCCTGAGATTAGCGCGTTCAAACAAACTCTTCAGCTTTATAATATTAGTATAGATTCTGTTTCCGTACAGACAAAATTAATAATAAGACAAAACGATATCATTTAACTTTGGATGCATAATGTCAAACAGTGGAGTAATACTCTCCCGAAATTTGTATGGAAAAAATATCGATTAGTGGCACCTTAAAGTCCAAACACAATCTTGGTCAGATCATGTGAACCACGAGTTCCAAACCACGTCCAAATATTTCTGAATTGTATTTTTTCTAGTGTATTTCTTATTCCAGTGTATTTCCAAATAACCTCACCCACTGTGGAGTGTATAATTCGGTCGGGTTCGTTTTGCACGTTCTGTTTTTAATCAAGTGCGGGCACGTCTGGGGTTTGTGCTGTTACCAAATCCATTTACTGTCGTGTATGAGACTTATATTTGAAACCTAGCTGCGTTCTTGTTCACCCATGCCTGGGTTTAGTTATTATGTGTCGACTGTACGTGGTGTAAATATGAGAGCTTTTAAGGTATTGTGCTGGAAGGATGTGCAAAATAGTTGGAGTGTTATTAAAATAGAATGTATTGTTGCTACAAGTGGTTAAAAAAAAGTTGGTCGTAATTAAATAAAACAGGTCAAGTGCGAGTCCGACTCACACACTAAGGGTTCCGTATCACCGTACAATATTTAACACAACATATTTAAAATGAAAAAAAAAACACGTTTCTTGTATGGACACCCCCTTTAAATTTTTACTTAATTTATTAAATTTTTATACGAGTTGTTAGCCTATTACGGTTCAAAAGATACAGCCCTGAAACAAACGGATGTACAGACGGACGGACGGACAGCGGAGCCTTAGTAATAGGCTCTCGCTGGCACCCATAGGGTACGGAATCCTAAAATTTATCTTCTTCTTCTTCTTAGCGTGTCGATATCATTCTAAATAGATTCGAACCCAGCTATTCTCGAATTCGGCTATTTGTTTGGGGCCATTACCAGCGTCCATCAGTTCCTGTAACGTGCAGCTTCAAAAATGCTCAAAATTGCCGATTTAAACCGCTGTCAACAAAACCCTAGTGAACAAATTTGACAACTATTAATGAAAAACAAAACACAAAGACACAGAATATATATTTCTTATTCAGTTTGTGAAATATCTTTTAAATTCATCCAATATTGGAGGAGGAAATAGACGAGAGCCAAGCCTCGAATTATGACTTTTACTTAGGCTTTTTCAAAAGAGTCTCCGATCGCATTTCCTCAAGATAACACAGGGCCTGGCCTTCATAAAAGCCATTATCAACACACTTCAAAATTAAGGGTGTCCGGCTTTTTTACCCGGATGTCCGGCTAAACTGGTTGGTCTGTCCGGCTTTTCGGTTTTAAGACCTGGCAACCCTAAGTGGGACGAATGGCACTAATAGAATAGACTAAAATAGAATACTCTTTATTATGTACACCATATAAATTACAGACATAATTATAGAAACTGTACAAAGAACATATTCCCATTCGTCCCTTTAAAATCCCGAGTAGGACGATCGGGAACAAATTTAATATTATTTACGTAAATCACGGAAATACACGGTAACATTAGCTATGTTTCAAGAATAGTCTACAAAACCCACGTTGTCTTCCATCCAAGTGACGACGAAGTTTGATGCGTTTTGAAGCAAACTCAATTTCCAACGGACACGCGATGAATTTGAACAAAGGATCTACCTAACTTGCTAAGCGAAACATGGCGCGAACACCAAGTTGTATTAGAAGTCGTAGAGTGAAAAAAACTTGTGCCTGTGTTTGGGTTCGAAAATAAGTTTATGAATAAAGGTGTAGAATGTTTTAAAATACTAACTGTGCCCGCGGCTTCATTCGCGTGCTTAGAGGATTTCATGGGTGTTTTTTTTGCGCAGAACCCTATTTATTACCCTTTTAATTCTCTTTCTAAAATAAAAGCAGCCTAAATTACTGCTTATAACATCAGCTACCTGTCTTTTCATTACGGACGCTTTTAATATTCTGCATTAACATGAATGATGTAAACAAGACTTTGTAACCATATTATTTTGATTTAAAAGAGATTTTTCTATCTTATTTGTGTATATAATAAAATGTATAATAATACCTATGTATATTATATAAAGGTATACATAATAATATATACCTGAGGGGTCCGTGGCTAAACAATAACAGCCGCACAGGTCGATCGATCAGGTTAAGCTACGCTTGCCGTGGTTGATCTGTGGATGGGTGACCATCTTTACATACCGTGACCCCTCCGTGCCTCGGAAAGCACGTTAAGCCGTTGGTCCCGGCTGTCATTCGTGAATCTTTGACAGTCGTTACGGGTAGTCAGAAGCCCGAAAGTCTGACAACCAGCCTTACCAAGGGGTATCGTATTACCCAGTAACTAGGTTGTGGAGGTCAGACAGGCAGTCGCTCCATGTAAAATACTGGCATTCAGCTGCATCCGGTTAGACTGGAAGCCGACCCCAACATAGTTGGGAAAAAGGCTAGGCCATAATAATATACATACAATAATTCTGATTTTTTGTTAGATTATTCTACAAGCAACATACTGAAATAATTAATAAATATCTAAATGTTTTAATTTTTTAGGCCAAACAATAGATTTTTGTAATTAAATAATTGCTTCATATTTTGCAATAAATTACCAGGGTTGTGTCATCGCGCTTCTCTTTCTTTTTTATGCAGTCCGACAGTGACCGCGCTTTAGGTCATGTAAGCCCCTTAAGTTATATTCATGTCGTATCATTTTGCTGTTAACCAGTGAACCTGTTTTACTGTATTACCTGGACAGTAAATATTTTCTATTTTCTATCGGAATTTGCAAAACGCGCCCGCAATTTTCTATTTTCTATCGGAATTTGCAAAACTCGCCAGCAAATTTTCTATTTTCTATCGGAATTTGCAAAACTCGCCCGCAATTTTCTATCGGAATTTGCAAAACTCGCCCGCAATTTACCAGTATTTAGGTGTAACAATTAATGTGATGAGTCTGCGGGTTGTTAAGTATTTCCTCTAAGATGTGCAGAGCTCGTAGCGTCTGTAACAATGAGTGGCAGCCGATGCCGGCGTCTGTGGTCCATGTGACAAGAGATATCAGCGTGCCATGATTTGACACTAAAGCTTTGGTTCCAAAGAACTCTAATTCAAAGCATTTATTTCAAATAAACATTTTTGATTCATTTTTGATTGTCAATGGGTCGGTCAGTCAGATAGATGAAGTTAGTTGCCCATTCCAAAGCGTAGTAGGTACTGTAGAGGGTCAGAGGGATTCTTTAGTATTCCCTCTGGGAGGTGCGGTGCACAAATGATACGGCTTTAAGACTTGGAAAAATTATTAAATTATTTATTAATTATTTAAACCTACGAATCGAATAACATCTCCAGCCAGTGTCTTTTGCTAAAGGCTAGAACACATAGACTCTACAGTACCTATGGAGAAGAACGGACAAGAAACTCCATGGACACTCTTTTAAATCAAAATATTGGTTACATCATTCATGTTGAAATTTTGCACGTGAGAACGATGCAGAACGTTAAAAGCGACCGTAAAAAAAGGAAAAAAAAAAACAACTCAAATATAAAATTACATTAAAATGACCAGTCCCTACTGACGGCGCCCGTTCACGAACATGACGAAAAAATCAGCTGTTCCCTACATTAAATTTATGTTCGTATAACTGGTCAAAATGTACGGAAGAGCTGAATTTTTTTCGCGATTTCAGGTTTGGTCCCATAGTAAAAGTTGTTCACAATGATGACTACAATTACCTCTTAAGAGGTTGTTAATGCTTTGCCAATAACCCTGTATATTACCTAGACCTAATGCAAGCTATGCTTGGAGTTTCCCTGCATGATCGAATCAGGAATGAGGAGATCCGCAGGAGAACCAAGGTAACCGACATAGCCCGCAGAATTGCCAAACTTAAGTGGCAGTGGGCAGGGCACATTGCTCGCAGAACAGATGGCCGATGGGGCCGAAAGGTTCTGGAGTGGCGACCACGTACCGGAAGACGTAGCGTTGGAAGGCCTCCCACTAGGTGGACCGACGACCTTGTGAAGGCCGCAGGAACCCGTTGGATGCGAGAAGCACAGAACCGGTCGAAGTGGAGGTGCTTGGGGGAGGCCTATGTCCAGCAGTGGACGTCTTTTGGCTGAAATGATGATGATGAATGCAAGCATCAATGCTCGTGCCTTCTCTTTCCGAGAAGCGGCGTTTGCCCAGCAGTGGGACAAAGACAGCCTGGTATTACTACGACATCTTGTAGGCAGTTTATCTCTCTCAGACAAAATACACCAGCATCGATCATGCAAAACCGCTTTCCTCTCATGTTTTATACCTTTACCGCCATTAGCGGCCGCCCATCAAAGTCCACTTAGCATCTGTCTCAACGAGTACAAACTGTTTTGTAAACTATTCACAAGAACTTAAAGGTGCAACGTTTTGTATGTATGTGTATGTATAATGTATGTATGGTAGTTAACTTTGTTGTTTACAGCTTGCAGTAGGTATTTTTAACTGACGTAAGCTCGGGTACGGAAAGACGTAAGCGCGGGGACGACCAGCCGTAAACGCGGGGACGACGAGCCGTAACGCACAGCACCGCGGTTCGTGACCTTGTCCCGAGACGAGGCATTTACGTTACGATTCCGATTAGTGTGCGTTGCTGTGGGTAGTTTCATACAAAGAATACTGAACGGCTCGAGATGATACGGCGCCGATCCCTTTCCGGTTTGACACGTGTGCATTTATCATTCAAAAGACGGAACATATTCACCGCCACATTTCTTTCACACCCGTAGAAACATTCACCTAGCACTCCGTCATACCAGTAATAATAATAATCCCCAACACACACCCACCCGAAGAACCAACATAATCGTAACATTGGTATAAATCTGGCTCATCTGCTATGATAATAACCGCGCTGTCCGGCAAACGAACAGGCTAACATCACACAGAATCCAATAACCCTAGTGATCCGTGCAGATTTTGTGAGAACCAAGATTATGATAAGGTAAGGCAGACGGAACGGAGCTTTGATGCGATACATTTTTTGTACGTCTGAATGCGGCCTAGCGTGTATTAGATGTGTAGGAGTATGGCTGTGGGCGTACATTTAAGGTGGTAAATGTTTTTCACTAGCTGACCCGGCAAACGTTGTTTTGCCATATAAATTATTCTAGCTGCCCGGCGCTACTTCGTTCACGTGGTGTTCTACCCCTTACCCTACCGTACCCCTACCCCTACCCTACTCCAATAAGTAAATAAAAGTATTAAATATGTCACAAATTTTTACCGACTTTACAAAAAGGAGGAGGTACTATGTTCGGGTGTTTGTACGTTTTTTTTTTTTTTTTTTTTTTTTTTTTTAGTTTTTTTTTTAATGGGTTTGCTCTTGACTCTAGTCCACAGAGTACTTTTTAATAGACTGCTCTAGTCTAGGTCAGAGGTGACAGAGACAAAGTCGACGATGGAGTGAGCTTACCCAGAAGAAGCCTGTTCTCTCTTATTTAAACCATTTCCTTTCTCTCTTCTATTCTTCGTTTTTCTTCCATAAATAAACTTTCCGTAAAAATCAGAGCCCACTTTTTTTAATTTCCAACCAAATGACAGCCAATTCACATTATGACATTACTTTTGCCCCACCTTTTACGTTAACTTCAGTTCGATATTTACAGCGTCCCATCTATCATTCATTCACCTGCTCTATGCACGAGATAGAGAATCAATATCTGGTATTACAAGCGGCTTTCATATAGTGTGCCACGACCGTGTGGATCACTGGAATTTATTAGTTTGCTGCGACTGGATATGAAATCCACGGACGACTGACCAACTGTGTGAATGAATCAACCTTTACTGTGATTGATGTCTTTTGCTGGAGAGTTCATGTTTACAAAATAGAACCAGCCTATATTATTGGCACGAGTTATATCTAGTGCCAATAGTAGGTAATATGCTGGTTACAGAGTCAGGGGCCGTATTGTCCGAAAGGGTTACCGCTGGCCCGGAACATAAAGGGCTAAGGAAGGAACACGGGTGGGTTTTAGTCAGTAAGAGTCTGACACTCCCTTCCGCTCCACCCAGAGCGGGAGGGGTCATTTGATGATTTCCCATCCGGAAAAAAAAAAAAGGGGCCGTATTGTGAATTATTAATGCTATCATTATTCCACTGTAAAAAAAAGGGCGGAGTTATCTAGTTCTGGTCCGTCTTACTCTCATACTAGAAAAATGATGCCATATAATACGGCGGCCCCAGGTCCGTCAGATAACTTTAATCAGAAGAATAATAATTGTGGCGGTGTGACATATTTTCGGTTTGATATACTTTTTTCCACTCAAAAAGAATACCTATACATAAGGAAAAAAAAATAATTTAAAATTGAGCAATGGTTTCGCCGGACGACAAAACTAAAAATAAAAGTTCAACAAAAACATTCATTTTATTTTTTTGTTTTTGTAACTTTTATTTTCTATACAAAACCTCTCTTACCGCAATTTCTCAGATAAAAATATCTAAAAAGTATTGAACAGTTTTTTCACAGCATTAATTTGTTTCTTTCTCGTTATTTTTGATATTCATTTGTTTTTAGACGTCAGTCGGTAAATTACAGTATGATTTGAAATGGTGTGGACTTTATTAATGGACATCTAGACATTATTTATTTCTGAAATGTTTTGTGTATTGTAAGACCACGCTGTCTTTTGATAAGTTTTGATTTAATTTATGTTAATGTTCACTAACTCCAGCATACCAACATTGTGTTTTGGACGAATTCAACATTGGGCATTAAATGGCACCTGAGTAAATTTGCCGCTGTGTGTCAGGTGCATTCACTCAGGTGCCATTTAAGCGGGTGCCCAATGTGGAATACGTCGTGTTTTGCGGTGCTCTGTCATGGTTCATGTATAAAAACCCTCGGTTAATCTTATAAAAATGTGTGAAATAGATTCAGCAGTCAGGGGTCAATATATAAGATCAGAGTAGTTAGCAATTGAGCATGATGTGCCCGCGACAATCTTTAGGAAAACTTGGTCTGCAAGCTGTCATGTGCTTGAATACAAGTTTCTAGAAACTTTATTTGATTTACAGCAAGTTTTCCTTTATTGTTAGAGCCAACAAGAAGGTATAAAACCTCTTTTATATTGCATTTTCTCATAATTATTCTTAATTTTAAATATTTTACACCTTCTTTTGTTTTTTACTACTTTATTATGATATTTCATTCTTTGTTTGCGTATGTCTAACAAAATTGGTTTCTAAATTAATCATATTGCCTATGCTTGGATAATAATTTCAGCACAATAAATTCATTCATTGTCTTTTGTCACTAATTAACGGATTCATTTTATTTTTCTGACCTGACAATATTGTTAAGAGCCAACAAAAAGGTATAAAACCTCTTTTTATGTTCAATTTTTATAATTCTTAATTTTAAATATTTTACATCTTTTGTTTTTTACTACTTTATGTGACATCCAAAGACTACAATATAATGCTGTATCTCATGTATGAACAAAAAGTAAATAAATATTTTATGATATTTGCTTAAGTCTAACATATATTATTATTTTATTTTTCTTCCTACCATTTTCTTCCAGTAATAAATCCTTGCCAGTCTTCTCCAATTTTCTCAACAATTCCTTTCCTCCACTTAGCAGCTTTAAGTAAGGACTGACATGACATTTTTCTTTTCTTTTTAATATTTAACGCAATGTGACGGCTCCAACAAAATTGTCACCTAAGTGATATTTAATGGAACCAATAATTTCCCTAATGGTTTCTCCAGCGGTTCTCTACTTGATATTAAAAGGTTTGAATCGTATAGTATGTATTTGCAACAAATTGTGTATTACATTTTCTTTACGATTTCGCCAAAAAGGGCATTCAACTTGAAGTTTATGAGCAGTTTGAACATACTCGTACTTACATAGTAAACGGTCGTAAATTATATGGCCCATTGGGGTTTGGAAAAACGGCTTTTTAGAGTGTCGCACCTGTCGCTCATAGCAATAGAATAGAATAGAATATATTTATTTATGAAGAATATGTCTAGGTATTACAAATCAGATGTTGCAATTAATTTTAGAACCCTTGTACATTCTGCCTATAAGAGCGTTTACGCCGTACGGCATTTCATACAAACTTTCAAGCCCTTATTTTTCGAAATGAATGAACCGATTTTAATGAAACTTCATACGCATAAGCAGGATACAAAGGTCTACAAAGTTAATCTGTTTCTATGGAAAATTTAAAATCAGTTTATTTTGGCTGTAACACTATTATTCGAAAATGTTCTTAAGTAACTTTTTAGACCTTTGCATCCTGATTCTGGTGAGATGGTAACAGAATCGCACTGCAGGATTGCAGTGCGATTCTGTAACCATCTCACCGTGAAAACTTAGGTGAAGTGAGCGTGGAGTGAGCTGTCAATAGTGTCAATTCCTAGCAAAAACCAACTCGCATCACCTTAGTTTTCACGGTGAGATTTTTAGAGAATCGACCGGCTGCATATGCGTATTAAAATCGGTTCATTAATTTCGAAAAACAAGGGCTTGAAAGTTTGTATAAAATGCCGTACGGCGTAAACGCTCGTATGGCATGCAAAAATATTATGAGCATTATAGCTAGATACAGATATAAAATAAACTATCTTACAAGGTCTAAATCTAAGGGGCCCTCCCTTAGATTTAGACCACGAGCAACTTTTGTCTTAGCAACTAACTTGTCTCTCACATCAAGTCTACGGATTCGTATGAAAGTGCTGTCTATGTCGCGTCGCTACATGCGCGCACTTTCATACAAACCCGTAGGCTTTCCGGACTTTTAGGACATGCCGGTTTCCTCACGATGTTTTCCTTTACCGTAGCGCCTGTCTGGGTTCAAACCGACGACCTACAAATCGTAGGTCACGGTAGTTGCCACTGGGCCGCCACTGCTCTAACAAAAGATCAAGACTGTCTTACTTATCGTAGCCTAATTATACCTATGTTTATATTGACTAAGGGCTGATTTTTCAATCGACAGATATTTTTTATTTATGGAATAAAATTGACGTCTGACAGTTTTTGTATGGAAGAACTGTCAAAAATTCAAAATTATTCCTCGGGTAATATTACCTGGCGTTGTAAAATCAGCGCTGAATCAATAACGTCATGTTCTGTTAAAGCGCCGCCAACTACCACTTAGCGCTCCAATATTTCAGCTCTTAACTGAAAACTGTTCAGTCGTGTTACGTCACTTCTTTGTCTGAACGCGATGAAAATCTGAGACGGCGTTTGCTTTATTAGATTGCTTACAAGTATTCGTTGTTGTAACTTGATGTTATAGGAACAAATATAGAAGAAATGAGACTCTACTTTTATAGAAAAAGAGGAAGAATAATAAAATAAACAATGACTTGCCTACGGCAAAAGAAGTAAATAAAAATTAAAAAATGCGCGAATAACGGAGCTATCTTGTTTGTTTGTATGTTAATGGTAATCTCTGTAACTACCAGTCGGATTTGAAAAATTATTTTTGCATTTGATAGCCCAATTCTTGAGGAAGGCTATAGGTTATTTAACTTCACGCTCTGACCCATAGGAGCCGAGCAAAATGCAAGAAAGTCAGCAAGAACACTAAGTGAAAACGAAGTGATAGCGCGGACAGGTGATGAGATGCGACGGGGCGGGTCGGGGGAAAATTCACGCGGACGAAGTCGTGGACAGAAGCTAGTAGTTTATAAAGGAAAAAAATATAGCCATGGAAAGTGCTGGTAAAATCACAGGAACTTACAACTTTTTAACTTTACTGAAGTTAAAAATGTATGAAAGCCTTCGATCAAGAATTCATGAAAGCTGCTCTAACTATTTTAGTTTTGCGAATAAAGCAAAATAATGAGAACAGCTTTACTGTCAGTGGATATACTGACTTCAGTTTTCATAAATTTTTAATGGCAATAAATACACAGTCATGGGAACAAAGCTACGGGCCCCGCTAGTGCCAAAATAATCGTTTCTGTAAGAGGTAGTGGGCCGTAATCCACCATGCCGGACCAGTGCGGGTTGGTAAATGTCACATGTCTTAAGATTTTTTTATTATTCTTGGACATGCCTCCCTCACGATGTTTTCCTTTACCGTTTTGAGAGCAGTGGTGATGAAATAATTAACTTAAAGTAAAGCGCCTGTCATGTTTCGAACCTACGACTCGTAAATTGCGGACATTTCCACTGGGCCATCATTGCTCAGTGCCATCTAGAACCCAGTTATTGCACAAACCCAAGAATTTCATTGCAACCACATTTTTCTTTAAACAACGACGAATTCAAAGCATGTAACCCAATATTCAAAGTTCGATATTACCTAGCGACTGTGACCTATCGACTTTGAATATATTACCTTCTACCTACTACGTGATCCAATATCTTGTATCGTTCAGTCCATGTCGCCGAGTTCGTGTCGCAACACGAAAATCTCAGACTTCCGATATTGAAATAGTTTTAAAATACTTTACAGTTGCAACAGAGCGTTCTTACTGGAGTTTCCACCTTCAAGTATTGGTATTTACTGTCCTTTACACCCTGGGCAGGAAATTCCGTTACCAAGGGGATTAGAATTTTTGGAAACATGCTGGACCTGCTCCATAGGACAATTTAGAGCGTGACAAAATCAAAGTGGTTGCTAATTTAAATGTATAATTTATAAGTTTTATGACATTGATTTTACATTTTATGATTATTTTAACTCACACACCTACTTGTTAATATTTTAGGAAGATCATCTACTTCTAAAATATTGTCAAATACAAGGTGTTGATTTGCATCCTAGTCAAATTCAAGGACGTAATTATGCTAATGATTCTCTACCCAAATCAACAATAAAATGGGTAGGTTTTTTTTTTCTTATTTACGGAAATCCGTAAGTGTGAACCAGCCGTATTTAAACGCGGCCCGTCTGTTACTAGCCTATAACCGCCGCACAAACAAACGCCTTTTACTTTACTTGACTATGGTAGACTTTACCAGCGCTCTCTTTAATTAGTAATAGATTACTCTTTATTAAGTACACCCTATGAATTACAGATATAACAATATAAATTAAATTTTACATAGGGTGACACAATGGGCGGTCTTAATACCAAAAGCGATCTTTTAATGACAACTTTTGCAAGTAAACATATTAGGTCATATTTAATTACAAACTTAGTAATTATCTACCAACTCTGCGGTCACCAATCCATGTGCCAAGATGTAAGTAAGTATTCAGGTGCACAATTGCACACGGTCGATAGTGAGTATTTGAACGAAGACGGGAAAGAAAACCTTTGGGTATTCTATGACGTTTTAATCGAACACGTTCAACATTAAAAACACAATAGCATCGAACGAAAATAACTTATGACCAAACATAAAGCTGTGGTCTGCGACAAAGTGGAGGCGGGGTGACGAAAGGAGCGAAATGTTTGTCCCGCAATGAACGTGGCCTCGAATGCTCATACGAAGACAGAAAATACAGTAGAATTCTCTTCTAGCTAGACACGTTAGTAGATTTCCCACACCATACTTCATGCAATCCGACAACGATCAACTGGGTAGTAGAGAAGAGGGAAAGAGGTAGTCGTACTTACAAAATTATCAAGTTGCAGAAAAAATGTGGCCTTTCAGAGGGTTGTTGCAGGCACATATACCAATATATACCAGTTTCACAGAGTCTGAAGCACGATATTATATCATATTAACGCCTGGATACTGTTGGATATCTATGCAGGTATGGAACGTTGATGAATGCATGACTTGTTTGAAAGAGCTGAGATGAGTTGTTTGAAAGAGATGTAAGGTGTAAGTGAGACAGAATGACGTATGCCAAAGACGTATGCTTGGAATAACGCTGAAGGTATTTAGAAACTAGAATAAGAGTTAGCTTTTGAATGACTATTTTTAAATGTTTAACAAGTTTGTTTATAAAAATGAACCAGTTTATTCACTTTACTTTTCCTCTGATTTCAGCCCTTTATTCCTAAATCTATGTCAATGAGCTTGTTTTTCTACCAGCCCGCTCCCACTACATCGCAGCACACAGCCTACCTTACAATAAACTAAATAACATCTGTAAATCTTCTCTTACTATAATCTTCTTCTCTTCTTTACTACTTCTTCTTAGAGTCCATTTTCTTCTTAGTCGCAGATAAGTTTCTGAGATTAACCTCCTGAGCAATGGCCTCTTCTTTCTCCTCCATCACTTCTACCAAATCTGGCTGCAAAGTGGCATCTAAAATTTAAAAAAAAAATCATAATGCTGAATCTCGGTATGAGATGAGCCTTGCAGTTAGACTCAACGAGCTGCGGCTACCCATGTCCCAGTTTTCTGTGATAGTTAAAAAAATAGGCCAATTATATCAGACGAGTCTTGGAGTGGAAACCGCGTATCGGCAAGCGTAGTGTGGGACGCCCCCCAGCTAGATGGACCGAATCCAGCTAGATGGATTGAACCCAGCTAGATTGACCGACGACCTCAAAAAGGTGGCTGGGTCAGACTGGATGCGGAAGGCGGAGGACAGAGTGTTGTGACGCGTAGACTGCGATAGACTAAGTTGATATTTATTCAAGAGTAACAACGGGATCGGGCTATAAATAAAAGTAGTGCCCAGTTTAGCAGAACAGTCTGCGTGTAAGAAAGAAATTAAAAAAATCGTCGGCTGCAAATTGAAAGGCCAGGTCATGTCAATCCAAAACACAGCCCAGAGGAGGAGAGTCTTCTGACACTGCTAATCTCGAAACATTTATTCAATCACACTAATATTATAAAGGCCAAAGCTTGTGAGTGTGTGTGTATGTTTATATAATTGTTACTTCTTCACGCTCGAACGGCTGAACCAATTTTGATTAAAAAAATATGGAGGTAGCTGACACCCTGGATTAACATTATAGGCTACTTTTTATCTCGATTTTCCCACGGGATCGACACTTATGTGGGTGAAACCGCGGGGCACAGCTAGTATAATATAAATCATATCTGCCAACCACTTTGGGAAATTTTATACCTGTTGTGATGATGTATTGTGTGTATAAAATTGTATCAATCAGTATTAAAAGTTTGGCATTAAAATTAGCCATTTGTGTTTACAAGTGGCTAATTTATGCGATTTGCGATTTTCTTATATGCGATTTTCAGAATAGGCTATTTGACTGGTTTCTGATAAACATCTCAGATTATTTAATAATGTCTAACGAGCCCACAAAATCCTATTACTTCAAATTGCATAATGTATTTCTTTTAAAAAATAGTAAATAAAAATGTACTGTTTACCTAAATAAGCCGCCAAAACGCTATCTTTAACAATATGGCGTCGTGACGTCACGATTCACGTAAACAAACGTTGAAACGGTCGAGATACTAGACAAAAGTCATCTGTTCTGTCAACGATAGACAGAAATTTACTAAATCATGACGTCATCTTA
The DNA here is from genome assembly GCA_951800025.1 of Oligia strigilis. NCBI lineage: Eukaryota > Metazoa > Arthropoda > Insecta > Lepidoptera > Noctuidae > Oligia > Oligia strigilis. The sequence goes on from OX637547.1 coordinate 2,871,694, forward strand.
AGTTCAGCCAATCCAGACCGTTTTCGATTACGTGGCGCCAGATTGAAAAAGATGAAGTTTTGTTCGGGTTTTTTTTTATAAATAATACATTGTTTTGTAGTAAAATTAATGCAAATCGATTTTAAAAGCGATAATCTATACGAGTGTCAATAATTATGACCTTATTTTTTACATTGTCAAATAGCCTATTGTCCTATTTGAGCTTAGACCTATCAGTCCCGATAAAACCTGACATCTCTACTTACCCACAAATAGTTTCTCCAGCATCTTGCAACGGGTCCTCTGTCGTCCTATGACATGCTCCTTATTGAAGAGCTGCAGCTCACGCATGCGTTCCAACGCGGCCTCTATGCGAGCGTGTCTGTTGTTCTTCGCTGCTTCTGCCATGTCCGGGGAGACAAAGACACTAGGAAAGGATTGAAAATCTCTTTTAATATAATTCACGTATACATGGTTTTAATATATGCTAATGCCTAAAATAAAATGTATCTCAATCTCAAGCCCATAGATAAAAATACTAAATGTATCGAAAATAACACAAAACAGATCACCGGAGCACAACGAACCGGGATTCGGGCGTGGTCCACCTGCTTAGTTCACTTGGGTGGACCACGGGCACTTCTTCTTGCGGTGGATCACCTAAATGATGAGGAATATGCAAATAAAATCCTCCTGTAATGTTTTCAAAACTCAACTGACTGTTTGAACTTGAACTGTCATTTACGTTTCGTTTCAATTTTGAAGATGTTATTTATTGTGCTACTATATTTTATAAATTTATTTCTAATGCATTAGTAAAATAATAAATAATACTTGTTTATTATTGTGTGAGTTATATGAGTTTTACTTTTGTTGGTACTGTTGTAAGGTAGCTCTGCGTAAAATGTAAAACTATGGCCAAAGTTTCTGTACCCACACACTCAGGTGGCGGCACTATCTATGAATATTTTATTAGAAACCAATGTATGGAAGTTTCACTGCCTTGCTCAAGCCCAATATCGAAATGTCAAAACGAACAGATAGGGGTTTGACCAGTGACAATGACAAGTGGTCTGACAATTTTGACAACCCGGTAATTGACTTTTTCCAAAAAGTATTTATTTTGTGATTCACCCTTAAAGATTAGCATAAACTCCATGGATTGGTTACTGACCATCGTATACAGAATGCCCGCCGGTTTGACCGGGATTTTTTGTATGGAAATACGGTGCGATGTGGCCCGACGGGTGTGTGCACTTTTTTGTATAAGAACACATCACAATATATTATATCGCACCTCCGATAAAATAGGGTTACAACTCGAAAAACCTGGATTTTTAGAAAAGCGAAAATAAGCTCACGGATTTGTTAATCGATCTTTATTCTTACACTAAAAAAAAAACAGTATTATTTATAATTATGTCTTTTCATATTTCTCGGGACCTTGGGGTCCCGGACCTTTGGAAGGCGTACAAGTGGCCGAAGCCAAATCGCAGAGGCCCGTTAGACGTTTTTAATTAAATGAGGCACCAATCGACGATTATCCCTGTTCGCACAATGCAAGTGCACCCAAGGACAACCCCCGGTTGGTGTAGGACTATTACAGGATATGGAAACAATTTATTCTTACACTATTATTATTGATGTGATGTGATCAAAATTATACATAGGTACTCGAAACGCTTACAAAAAAAAATATTTTAATGGCATAGGTACGCTGTTTTTAAATTTTCCTGAAAATTCCTGTAAATGATTTTTTTGAGTTGTCACCCTATATAACGGAGGTGCAATAATATTTTAATTTTTGCTTTTAAATTGTTAAATTTTAATGAATTTGAGCGTATGGCACTACACTCTGTTCATAGTAGTATTTTAACTCTAACTTTGCATCCCTGTCAATATCACACTGATCTTTATTGTCGTCGCAATAAGTTTCATATTGGGTTACTGTCATTGCCAAGTCTGTCAAAATCCCAATGATCTTTATTTCTGTTGCAATAAGGTTGCTATTCGGTTCCTGCTGTCACAGTTAAAATAACTATGAACGGACTGTAGTGGGCTGCAGCTGAAAATCAAGTGTCAGTGGTAGTACAGACGCCAGCACATCACATCACGCTACCCGAAACTGTCAAATTTTCCCAATCAACATTGAACCTTATGCTTTAGCGATAAAGTTGAAAATCTATTAAAGAAATTTGACAGATTGTAGTAGCTTGATGTGCTGGCGTCTGTACCAACTGTTGCTATCTGACAATATGCTGAGGTTCTTTTGGCATAAGTGCCAATTTATATAAAAATTTTTTGTTTGTTATTTTGTTGTATTTATGACATTAGAAGCATTTTCTTTCTTTATCTGTCTGTAATGTGTGCTTGCTTTTAACCAGCACAAAATAACTTGATGTCTGCCGTAACGCCATATAATACAATGCTATTAACTGTAACTTACCTTTCCTCTTCAATCTTCTCTTTCATACAGAATGGCAAGAAATAGAGAGGTACGAATTTGTCCCGCAGTTGATCTGGCATTAGCAGGTAAAGAGCCTCTTCTTCAGTCTCCACCATCATTTCAACCACTTTGAAAAAAAATTAAGCAGACGTTATGAAAAAAAAATCTTGTTGTTGCATATTTTTTTCCATCTCATTTCATTTCGGTATTTCGATTCAGTCGATTGAGTCGAAACTTAAAAATAATAAGCCATTAACTATAATGGACCGTTTATGGTGGATATTTAGGCACAAATGCTCTCAGTCTGTTCTTGTGTCTGTTATTAATTCATACTTTGATAGCTAACTATCAAAGTATGAATTGGCAAGTTATCGCTGTTTCACCAGACTGTTGAGCCCTAACACAAACATTGCCTCACCTCTTGTCGTGCAAAAATACCTGCCCTATGGAGGATCTTTTCGAGGCCAACGCTATTGTAATCTTTTCGACTTTGTCTCTGTCACCTCGGACCTAGTCAAGAGCAAAAACCAAAAAACCGGCCAAGTGCGAGTCGGACTCGCATACGAAGGGTTCCGTACCACAAGGCAAAAACGCCGAAAAAAAACACGTTTGTTGTATGGGAGCCCCCCTTAAATATTTATTTTATTATGTTTTTAGTATGTGTTGTTATAGCGGCAACAGAAATACATAATTTATGAAAATTTCAACTGTCTTGCTATCGCGGTTCTAGAGATACAGCCTAGTGGCAGACAGACGGACGAACAGACAGCGAAGTCTTAGAAGAAGAAGGACTGGATTGTGGAGGTCAGCTAGTCAGTCACTTTATACAAAATACTGGTATTCAGCTGCATTTGGTTAGACTAGAAGTCAATGCCAAAATAGGAAAAAGCTAGGTAGTCAATCTGTGTGGTTCTTTCCTCAAAAGACCATTTCAGACACCAATCTACATGGTCTTCACACGATCTGACCAAGATTTTGTCTGGAATTTAAAAGAGACTGTGACTTCCGAGTTTGTTTCGGCCTTTCTTCTCAGAATAGTCAGACCTCATCTAGTTTAAAAAAAATATGATTGACGTGTAAAAGTGTTTCTACAATCCTACTTACAGAAAATAAATCATTTATCATAGATGATGATTTATTTTTAAGTGACTACGGCATTAAAGAGGTTTCAGCTTTCTTGGCTATAATATCAATATGATAAAATTGAATGCTTAGGCAATCATGACTGGAGGATATTTATATATAATATATATTTTATTGTACACCACAAAAATACATGACAAAAAAAATATCCATCACTAAAAATATACAATTGGCGGCCTTATCGGTTTCTGCAATATTCTACTTAGTTAAACGTCAAATGGTACACATGCGTACCAGGGGCAGCTTAGAGGCACGAAAACTACATTCTTTTTACTTACTATCAGTTTCGGACACAGGAGTAGGTCTTTGGACATCCTGTTCTGCAATGAAAAAAAATCTGTAGGTACGTACGTTATAAAACAAAGAGTTTATTATTAAACCCTGACATTGTTTTTCTTACAGAAATGAATCAAGTATGTATCTCACCTTTAGTAGCTTCAGCTTCAGTATCCTCAATCATTAACGCCTCCTAGAAAATATTATAAATTATAATAATAATATTTGACGGCGCGGTTGGCGCAGTGGTTAAGCGATTGACTGCTGCGCTGCGTGTCGCGGGTTCGATTCCCGCACGGAACAAATATTTGTATGACCTACAAGTAGTTGTTCCGGGTCTGGCTGTTTGTGTATGTGAGTTTAAATGTTTGTAAACGCACCCACGATACAGGAGAAATTCCTAGAGTGGGGCAACGTTTAAAAAAAAAATATATATATAGGTACAGGGTGTTGGGCGGAGGGTAAGCCAAATAAGTGGGGTTCGTAGGTAGCATTTAGGAAATACATAGAATAGAATAGAATAGAAATACTCTATAGTATGTACACCATATAAATTACAGACATAAAAATAGAAACTGTACATAGGGTGACACAATGGGCAAATACATACCTAATTAGTTTGAAGATACCTATAATTTTTTTTTTTGATAGTTTTTGTTGAGCTTATTGAGTTTGTTTCTCGTTCCTTTTACTTTGAGAGTTCAGAACTAATTATTCAGTTGTTATTTTGCATCTACCATTATCTTTGCTCAAAGATGCATCTTACACCAAAAACATACAAAAAAAACTTCAGACAATGATTTTGGAAATTCTCAACAAAACTACAAAAAAAAAAACATAAAAAATTGTGAACCTTTAGGGTCTTCAAACTACATAGTATTTCCTAAATGGGTCTACCTACAAATCTCCCTTATTTGGCTAACCCTTCGCCTAACAACCGGCATAGTATGCATATTATGGCCCACACTGGGCACGCGTTTTGTATTATGGCCCACTCCCTCTCATAGAGAGGAGGCCTGTGTCCCAGCAGTGGTGTACACTCAGTGATTTTTTTTTGCTACTGTGGGTAAGTTCTAACCAACAGGCCATAAAGAAGAACGCTAAAAGGAACCATGAGCTCAGTTTTTAAGTAAAAATTAACCCAATATCATTGTCATTGTAGGATTTTATTGAGACACAGTAGATTTATTATTTATTTAAATGTTGATAATATTTACATAATCTATGCTAATATTTAAAATAATATTATTATGTTCATTTATATGAAAAAATAAACAAAATAATCATAGGGCATCAAAAAATTCGTCCGCATCGCTGACAACAGGAACAGTGCCCAAAAGGCTGGCAGCATTGCCACGTTGTATGGCAATGCTAATTCTTTGGCTAAGAAATAGGCCAGCCCTTTGGTCACGTGAAGAGTCGACTAACCCCAAACGGCTCGAACATATAACTCCTAATGAGGTTGGAATATTTTCGCCATTTGAGGTTTTCAGCACAGCCCACCATTATATTATATATTGAGATACATATTTTTAATTTATTGTCAACTAGCGACCCTGCTCCTGCTTCGCACGGTTTTTACAATTTGACAAAACATCAAGACTTCTTTATTATAATGATGTTGGTTTGATATTAAACCTTCCGGACTGAACTATGGTGAAAATCGCATCAAAAGGAGAATGAGTAAGACCGTACCCAGACACACAGTTAATTGTAGCATTAGGAACTAAGTAGATTTGTGTTGCCCTCATGGAATAGTTTAAAATTAATCCTCAGACATGTCGGAATTCACTTGGAATTTTTGTGTACGGGGCCCATACATAATTACCCATTGTCCTTTGTTGATGAGTTTAGAGTGACAACGCGGTCACACAGATATGAATAGCGACTTTAATTTATAATAAACTAGCTTCTGCCCGCGACTTCGTCCACGTGAAATTTCTTGTACCCCCCCCCCCCACCCCGTCGCAACACTTCGTATTCGCTTAGCGTTCATTCTGACTTTTTTCTTTTTGCTCGGCTCCTAAGGGTCATAGCGTGATATTAAATAGCGTTATATTAAAGAATTGGGCTATCAAATGCAAAAAGATTTTTTCAAATCTGACCGGTAGTTCCAGAGATTATTGCGTTCAAACAAACAAACTCTTCAGCTTTATTATTAGTATAGGTATGTATAGATACTTATAGAAATAGAAGTTCTTAAAAAAATTGACTCACTTCAAAGAACGCGCCGGTGCTGTCTGTTTCTGTGGTCTCTGTGGGTGATAGCCCCGGCGGCGGTGGGGGCGCGACCAGAAATTCAGTGCGAAACTCTTTCCTTAAAAAAAACCGGTCATCATCATTTCAGCCGAAAGACGTCCACTGCTGGACATAGGCCTCCCCCAAGCACCTCCACTTCGACCGGTTCTGCGCTTCTCGCATCCAACGGGTTCTTGCGGCCTTCACAAGGTCGTCGGAAAAACAGGTATTTGGGGCGAATTTCACCAAACTTTTATATCCTGAATAAGTTTGAATCTTTTACAGCTTTTCCACACTAGTACTGTCAGACGTCAATTTTATTCCACGGATAAAATATATATGATTTTGGTAAAATCAGCCCTTATGGCGAATTTCACCAAACGTTTATACTTACCTAATAAATCTTATCCTGAGAATCAATTTTATTTTGAAATTTAGACCATTTTTCTATACAACAACTGTCAGACTTAATTTAATTCCACGGATTAAAGATAACTGACCTCGGTAAAATCAGCCCTTAGAATTATAAATAAAAAATGACATGTGGAGTCGAGAAATCCCCGCGCCCCGGCAGGAATGAAGTTCAAAATGAAAATCCAAGATAGCAGCTGCAAAAATTAGAAAATCTCGAAAAATTTGTAAATTTTTTGCAGCTGCCATTTTAGATTTTCATTTTGACCTCACTGTCGGCTTCAGCACCCTCGAAAACCATGAAAACGACACCCATGACGAAAAATTTGAATATTTTGCCAGTAAAAACTTTTGCGCCCCCTTGTGCTAACGTCATTCGAGCGCCAAAAGTTACTTGTAGCAGTGTAAAATAGTAGCCCTTCAGCACGATGCGAAATGTGGAATCTCCAGAGTCTTTCTGGCGAACTACGAAATGGACAGCATCAAGAAAAAAATTAAGACCGATCTTCAATATTAGTATTGAAGATGTCCTTAGGAGGCGGTAACCACTTACATACATGTGGGCCGTCCGCTATCTAGCCACGCTAAGGCATAAAGTAAAATATTACACGTCAGAGAGAGGAGCAAATAACTTGCGCCGTGACCAGGAGTACCCGTTTTCTGAATTAAACCTCAGATCTGTCTGCGAACGAAAGCATCGCCACTACCTTTTGTGTGTCTCCCTTAAATCTTTTACTGACCTGATGTGCGCTCCCCTCTGATTCCTCCCTGGTTCGAAAGCGGCCCACGATTTCCTTGCTGCAGCAAAAATCAGGTCCCTCTCATCATCTCTCCTGGCTAGTGCTCCACCACCAACTGCTAGAGCACACTCCAGTTCTACGCAGGCATCACCAGGCAGTGGTTGTTGTACTGGCAACAGCGTTACCTTTTCAATTTTCTCTTTTGCTGACCCTGGTTTTCCTGGCTAAACAAATAATTTTTAATCAATCAGTCTATTAGGCTCATGGCAGTCCGACGGGTTAATTGAAGGATAATATACGCTGGTCGGTCGGCTCGTAGATACTCAATCATCCATTTATACCGAGACTTATCCGTGCCTCGGAATGCACGTTAAGCCGTTGCATTGGCCCGGCTGTCATTTGTAGATCTTTGAAAGTCGTTACGGGCCAGAAATAAGTCTTAGCAAGGGAAATCGTGTGACCCAGTAACACGATTGTGGAGGTCAGATAGGCAGTCGCTCCATGTAAAATACTGGTATTCGGCTGCATGCGGTAAGACTGGAAGCCGACCCCAACATAGTTGGGAAAAGGCTAGGCGGATTTGAGTGTGTGTCTGTTTTTGTGTGTGGCCGGCCATACACGGTGGCAGGAACATCGTGGCACAAACTTTTAACAAGGCCTGGGTTCAGTAAATGATTCTAGTTTTAGTTTAAAACAATAGCTTTTCTGTACATTTTATTCGTGTAGGTAGGTATGCATTTTTGTATGGAGCAGCGGTATTTTTTTAACCGAAGTGTTTTTAACTCTGAGGTGTCACAGTCATCTGCCAGGGTCGCGGGTTGTTCGAAAGAGATACCGCGGCTCCTGGCCCAACTGAAGGAACACGGGTGGGTTTTAGTCAGTAAAGGTCTGACACGCCCTCCCGCTCCGCGGGAGAAGTTATTTGACAACTACCAACCCAAAAAAAAAAAATTGACGCAGTCATGTACTGAATCCGTGGTTAGAGTTTCAGTCACAATGCTGCCGTGTTTAATTAATATGTAGAATGCATCGCGATCGATGGACCAGAGTCGTCACACCAGAAGATGTCCTCAATTATTACTCATTTCAGCTTTGTTATTGTCCGTAGTTGTTAATTTTAATTCAAACATATCGTTCATTGACCCAATATAATGGCAAAATTTGTATATTACCATGACAATTATACCTCAGTGGCCTGCAGTTACCTCTGACCACCCCCCACCCCCCTAGAGCCCCTCGTGTGTATGAACACTTAAAGAATTCGATCTATTATCCAAAAGATCTGTTAGGCTGAATAGTTTTTTGAAACATTGTTATTAGTTACACACACATACACACAAGCTACACGCGTCAACTAGAGAGGCAACTGCTGCCTTCGTCGAGTGTCCCTCGTGTGATGAGCACTTACCTTCGTCGAGTGTCCCTCGTGTGATGAGCACTTACCTTCGTCGAGTGTCCCTCGTGTGATGAGCACTTACCTTCGTCGAGTGTCCCTCGTGTGATGAGCACTTACCTTCGTCGAGTGTCCCTCGTGTGATGAGCACTTACCTTCGTCGAGTGTCCCTCGTGTGATGAGCACTTACCTTTTCTTTCTCTTTGGTAGATGCTTTCTTTGGTGCTGGTTGATGTTGATGAAGTTGCAGAGTTTCTATCGAGTTACCAACTTCGACCACTCTTTCCCATTGTTCTAAAGTTAATGGCCAGCCCATAGGACATGTGACCCTGGAAAAGACGTTTTTATTTATTACAAGCAACCCGCGCGGTTTGTCTGTACTATATCTAAGTTAAACATTAACGTTTAGTAGTAATTTATAGATCTAAACCATCCGGAATTCATGGTCTAACTAAATGAGGGTGAAAACTGCGTTTAAATCCATTGTTTTAATCCATCGAACTGCGCTGAAATTTTTCATCGGTTATAAAAAAAAATACTGTTCTATACATTTTGACCGCTTAGGTCCAGCATTTTTCTATGAAACAGCAGATTTTTTTATGATAACCGACTAAATAATTCTATGCTAGGGGGTTTAAAATCATGTGCTGAATTCATGATTCTAGTTTGCACGTCGATGTCCCTGCCAGTGTATACTGTTCATCGGATAAGCTTGCATATGTCACATCCATTTTTTTTTTCTTTTAGCCTGCGCTGTGCCCCTCCTGGGCAAAGGCCTCCCTCCACTCCTTCCATCTTTCGCGAGCCCGCGCGTCCTCCTTCCAGTTTTGATGGAACCTTTCCAGCTCGTCCCTCCATCTAATACGTGGTCTGCCGCGACCCCGCCTCACTGTCTCATGGCACCAATTCTGCGCTATTTGGGCCCACAGTTAGTTATGCGGCAAACATGTCCTGCCCAGTCCTATTTAAGTTGAGCAGCCTTTTGAGCCACGTCAGCTATCTTTGTTTTGGAGCGCAGTATTGTGTTCACAAACACAATAATACTGCCTCATCCATGTATAAGAATAAATATTCATTTACCAAAGACTCTTTGTAAAGTCTGATAACCATAGTACATAGCTGATAATGAATACTTAGCAAAGAAACAATAAGAGTATTTTAAACAAGAAACTTACTCAATTGAATACACCCTTGGTTCAATTGCAGCCAACCTTAGCTAGAATGAGAAGATACAGTTTACAATTTTAACTATTGGTGTACATAATAAATAGTATTCCGTTCTATAATATTTTACTGAAAAAAGCAAGATTAATATAATCATTTTGTAGACTATGGTAATTTTAGGGTGGGTTGTATCAATAGCTCCGTTATAGTTTGCGTAAAAGTTAAATTTAATCGTAACCATAACCATGACCATAGAATCTACTATCCGCTGTTGCACCGTCATATATTTTACATGTTTTACAGTTAAAGTTAAAAGGGTGACAAGTGATAAGACGTCATATTTCCCCAAAATGTACGTGGGTAATTTTTTGACAAGGGCAACACTTCAAGCTTGTTGTCATCACGCTTTCTTTGTTTGACACTAGTGATTTTACTCAGTCATTAACGGTCAGGCACTCGATTGACTCGATTATGTAAATTAAAAACTCAAGAACAGAATCATAGCAAGATCAAAAATACAGTAACCGTTCTATATTGGTAATGTACCAAGGTGTTTAAGTCAGTGACTGAAGGAAGGGAGGCCTTTGCCCTGCAGTGGGACAGAAATGGCTGATAATAATTCGGCTAAGATTGGCTTTGTTCGACTTTGTAAAGAGCTTTTTGTCTTACATTCCACTGATTATCAGATTGATCTGATAAAATCAGTGAAGATTTAATGAAAAATTACACTTTATTATCTGACAGCACTAACCCACAGAACATGTATTTTCTCTTATTAAAACTCTGTGACTCTGTACATTACAGTATTATGACGGTTTATTACACGAAATATATTTATTACCTGGTTTATTATCCAAGAATGATAGTTAACTAGTGTGGCAGTGTTGATGATATTTATCTAATCGCAACTAAACCGAGTGGCACATCGAGAGAAAATGGACTCGATTCTTTATTTTTTTTTATTTGAGTAACGAGTTAAATAAAATCGAGCCGCATCACTATCTGACACTGTCAGAAAGACAAGACGTCAAGTGAATAATAACATTCATTTTATTTTTCCGTTTCTTTCGAATTGCATGAAATTGATATTTCTGTTTTCCTGTATGTAATTGAAGGATTGTATTATTGGAAGATGCATTACAGCATTTACTCCAGAAGGATGTTGAGTTAATTGTTCAGTAAGATTGCAACGCAATGTGCAAAAACATTGCCCGAGACTGCTGCAGATGTGCGGTAACTTGAGAACGCATGGATTCACGAACGCAAATCAAATCATCTGTGCAGTTTAACGAAAGTGCGTATAGACAATGCAAGAAAGTATTGAAACTGTTATACATTATGGAGATTTGGATACAGGAATATTTACATCATATGGCGATTTTCACAGCATTGAGCATGCGGTATTTATGTATTTTCATCGGTGGAGCGACCTGCATATTTTTTAGATGAAATATTACCTACTTCTAAGTCGTGTGACGTTGAAATTAATATAAGTAGGTACCTACTTACAGAAATAAAAATGCTTTGTTATGTACAATTTATGTGTTTTTTTTTTAACGTTTGAAAACACCCCTACTCGCTGAGCAGTGGTGTGACCGTCGTAACAGATGCGACTTACAGCTTGTAGGTCATAGATTTGAACCCAGACAGGCACTTTACTTTGTGTAAATTATTTCATCACCACTGCTCTCAAAACGGTGAAGGAAAACATCGTGAGGAAACCGGCATGTCCTAGAACCAAAAATTCAGAAGAATACGCAGAAGCATACGCTAGAGCTTAAGTTTCTTTGGCAATTAAAGCAACACACTGAAGAGCAACAGTGAAGCTAGAACTAAAAATAAAAAAACTGAAATTAGAAATCGATATTCTTAAGTAAAATATTCTCAGGGGTTTCTTGTTTTCAGCAAGGGAGGACCCTTGCTGAAAACAAGAACCCTTGGGAACTAAAAACCCGGAATCTGTCCAAAAATTTATTCTCATCACACTTATGAAATCGATCAATGCGATGGTGATTTTTTTTCTCTTCCTAACTGGCAAATCGGATTCACTGTCACTATCATCGCTAGAAGAGCTTTATTCCCACAATATTTCGCGGAGTAAAGACATACCTAATTTGTTTTAATAGGTACTTTATTCAACAACACAATATTTTTATAGGTTACAACTGCAAAGCAGATGACATTACAATGACACTAACCGTAACTATAGCCCTTAACCGGCCGAATTTGGTCGATTAATGTTATAGTTATGTGTGACGTCATTTTAACAATTATGACAAAACTTAAAACGATGCAACCCGAATTTCGCTTAACCGGAGATTTGACGTCTGTCAAAGCTTTGATTATAGTTAAAAATGGCTTGTTATAGTTATTTATGACGTCATTTTAACAATTCTCAAAACGATGCAACCCGAATTTTGCTTAACCGGAGATTTGACGGCTGTCATGAGATTGGTTATGGTTATAGTTAGCTGATGCAACTCACTCTTAAGTCAAATATTTTGCGAAAGATTCAAATTGATAGGTCTATTAGAGGTATGAGGAACAGGGTGTAAAGTTCACTCAACCTCCATAGAAAAGAGAGGATCCTCTGACCAGACGGGTGTTGTGTCTGGCGGGCAACTGCCCGATGATTCATGTCGGGCCGTTGTATCTATGCTAGTAGCGCGGTAAACTCTGCTTGCGCGATGCAGGATTTGCGTGACGTCAGTATGACGCGTTGTGTGCATGTGGCGTTGTAGATACCGCTACAGTCTAAAGCCGTTTGTACACCACACCCCGTCATCGGAACGACACGCTCGGTTCAAATAATCTCGTTTCTCCTTGAGGTCTCGTTGACAGCGATGGGTGGTCAAACGGTGTAAGGGCAGGAGACGTAATATTGGTAAATAATAATCACGATTTCTTCGGAACAGACATAGATTTTGAATTTTAAGAGCACTTACGACGTACGGCATTTAACTATTTTTCGAAAATATTCTTAGTAACTTTTTAGACTTTTGTATCCTGCGTAGGCGTATGAAGTTTCATTAAAATCGGTTCATTCATTTCGAAAAACAAGGGCTTGAAAGTTTGTATGAAATGCCGTATGGTGTAAATGCTCGTAACACATTTTTGCTCGGTACTTGGTAGTGGTAGGTAAATTTATTGCCTCCTCCGGCCTGTCATAATTAACTGCTACTTTAAAATTATTTAAATTTTAAATTGTTCATGTTCCAAAAAAATATTGACATCATCCTCAATTAAGGCCTATTCAGATATAGTTAAGCGCCATCGCTATCGCGCTTGGTAGCGATATCCAATCGGTGCGCGATATCGCTGTCGTTGGTAGCGATCAAAGACTATAATTATAACCACTTGACTGCGTATACAGTGCCCCGACACTCGAAAACTGTTAGTATTTTGTCGCCTATGTATAGGCTACGGTATTAGTAACCGTTTTAGTTGTATCCAAGTGTCCAACTTGTGTGCACGGGGTCCACGCTAAATTGATACAATTTTTATAGCGTTTTATGCAATTATAACGCATCAAATTGTCTTTGAATATGCGCGGCGAAGTGGTGTAGGAAACATTCCAAGACGTCTAGTTTCAGAAAGATGGCATAACTTTTTCATCGGTAAGTAAAAAATACGAAAAATATTTTTGTTATGACCCACCGCAGGGATCTATTTAAAATGGTGGCTGGGTAAACGAGCACACTTTTAAGTCGCGCGTTGATGTCTTTTTCTTTTTGTTCCCTTTCTTTTCCTTTGTGTTTATCGTAAAAAATAGTGCTGTTACCTTTAATAGCTAAAAGTTGATATCGAAAATAATAACATTAAAATTAATACAATTTTTATTCAATTCACTTAATATTATTTTTACTTAATGTAATGAAATACTTGAGGAGGTTCTCAGTTCGTCGGTATTTTTTTATTTATGTTCCAGGATTTTATCTCGTCAGGCACCTCTGCTGAGACCGATTAGTTCGGATTCAAAAATATGTAGACGCTCGATTATATTTTTTTTACAAAGAACAATCAAGGTTCTAAAACTATAATTCGAAAAACAAATTATTGTACCCAATTAACTCATTTTAAAAATCAATAATAACAGGATACATGTTTTTTTTTGTAATTGATTGATTTTAATTTAATATTATTTATATGATTTTAATTGAGTATTTTTCATAATGTAAAAATCCAATTTAACGATATCAACTATTTTCCTAAGTAGAGCAGCCCTAACGATAGGCATACCTACAAGAACTGACCAATTGCAGCCGCGCGTTCTTCCTCGTCCCCCGACCCGCGGTAGTGAGTCGTGTGCTTCAAAGAAATCAGCCTATACGCCCTCTAGTAGTTACTTTCTCTTTGGTAGCGATACTGAAGGCTTATATCGGATTAAGCCTTCATGCGGCAGTAGACACATGAGGTAGCAATAAAAACAATAAAATTTATATATGGTTGAATTGATTTGGCTATCGAAGCTTTACATCTGTATAGTCAAAAAAAAAAAACGATTTTCCTTAACATAAAACTCAATTTCAGCTGCTATCAGGAAAACTCGGCTGGACAGCGTTCGGGAAGCTACGCTATATCTTCTCGTCCCACATACTGCAGTGTCTCAAGACGAAAGTCTTTGACCAGTGCGTGTTGCCAGTGATGACTTATGGCACTGAAACGTGGTCGCTCACACTGGGCCTTATAAGAAGGCCACCCAAAGGGCAATTGAGAGGACTATGCTTGGAGTTACCCTGCGTGATCGAATCAGGAATGAGGAGATCCGCAGGAGAACCAAGGTAACCGACATACCCCGAAGAATTGCCAAACTTAAGTGTCAGTGGGCAGGGCACATTGCTCGCAGAACAGATGGCCGATGGGGCCGAAAGGTTCTGGAGTGGTGACCGCGTACCGGAAGACGTAGTTGGAAGGCCTCCCACAAGGTGGACCGACGACCTTGTGAAGGCCGCAGGAACCCGTTGGATGCGAGAAGCACAGAACCGGTCGAAGTGGAGGTGCTTGGGGGAGGCCTATGTCCAGCACTGGACGTCTTTCGGCTGAAATGATGATCAGGAAAACATAAACAAAATAATATTATGTGTAAAGAAAAATAAACAAAAAAAAATACCTTTGAATTAGATCGGGGCTTCAATGCTTTCTGTACCCTTGGAGTTTTTGTCAGGGAACGTGCGCTTGGAAGGCCTACCTCTCTTGCACTCTGTTAAAACATAACTCGCTTTATATTAATAAAAAAAACATAAAATCACTCCTGTATTCCCAAAGGGGTAGGTGGATGTCTATATAGTGCACCTTCATTTCGACAAACAGGAAGTTATTTTTTTTTTATGAAATGGCATTTCGTAGGTCGACAATAAATTCCCTCAATAAATTATATATATGGGCTCGAGTCAGGGCTGAAAAAACTTAAAAACCAGGCGATTACACTTGCACCTCCTGTGGGGTACAGACCTTGGGTTAGGGCGTCGCTGGGGAAGGCAGCAAAGGATAAGCTGGATCAGATTAAACGGGATGTTGGCAGAAATCTGCTAGATATAAGCTGCGAAAGACCGGTTAAGACAGTTCTTAAAAAAAGCCTTTATCCAATATTGGACCTCTTTTTGCCGATGAAGATTATGATAAATCTGTGATTATATTTTAAAATTGTAAAATATTTTTTGTTTCATTGTACTTACAAAGTTCTGTTGCGACTTTTTGAGTATAGCAATTGGCTCCAGGCGTATGTAAGGCCAGTAAATTTCCCCTTTACCAGAGCATGTTCCTAACTCTTCAGTACCACCCAATGGACCGGGTAACGTTGAGCGGAGAGTTGCTACCATTTCTAACTGTGAAAGAGAAATGAGTTATGTTATTCAAAGTTGTCAGCTTTTTTCTAATATCTTTAATCTTTATATACAGGATAATTTTTTATGCATTGCGCAAATTTTCAGAGGATGTTCTACTCATGAATATGAACAACTTTCACTATGGGTTCAACTCTGAAATCACGAAAAAAAAATCAGCTGTTTCATACAAAAGTTCAATACCTACTCGACCAAAATGTATGAAACAGCTGATTTTTTTTTCGTGATTTCAGAGTTGAACCCATAGTGAAAGTTGTTCATATTCATGAGTAGAACATCCTGTGAAAATTTGCGCAATGCATAAAAAATTATCCTGTATAAATTCTTGCATTCTACAAAAATACGTTTAACATTTGGTTATAGCTAGCCTTTATCCAAGTTTATTCAAATACAATAATGTTAAATAATATACATTTAGTTTTTTTAACGTTATTTAGGACAGCCCATAATTTACTGCTTTTAATATAATTAAGCTATCATTATAGGTTCTATTAATCTAAAAGTATTTATAATAATAGTCCTTCAGACCGTATTTCGACCGTGGCAGCCAATCTCAACGGAGAATTTTCTTCGGCACGGACGATAATTAGAGCACAAGTGTGTGCGCAGACACAGATGCACACCCTCTTTCCTCACTCTCACACTCTGATGGGACGGTACGAAATCCGACACGACCGGAGAGTGATTTGGCCCAGGACCAACGGCTTAAGGCTCCTACAAACAGGCGCGACACGCGATAAAATCGCGCGCGACGTAAAGCACCGCCCGTTGCGCGACCTGCGGTGCCTTTGTGTCGCGCGCGATTTTATCGCGTGTCTGAAGCGCCTGTTTGAAGGAGCCTTTAACGTGCATTCCGAGGCACGGGGGTATCAAACTACCGACTTCCAAACTCCGGACTGTTCATTTAGTAACTCGATTACAGTTGATCGATTATAGTTGGTACTCCCTTTCTTCTCCTAAAATTGTTTGTCCGAAAATCATAACACGTTTGCTATAAACTTCAGTAACCATAATGTTCCAAAATTCGAAATTGTGTTTTACATAATTATCTTTACTTCTTTCTTCTTTTTCTTCTTCTTTATTTGTCATAATGTCGAGTACTATAATAATTGTATCTCCTAATTTTGCATGAAATAAATTCATATGTCCTAAGTATTGTATTATATAAGCGTTTATGTTATAATCAAGTCCATCTTCTAAATTTTAAACGCTAAAAATAGAAAAATAAGGTAAAGAAATCTAAAAGCTCGAAATGGTTTTGGAATCAGCGTAGGATTTTTTCCTTTACATACCGAATTGTTCAAAAGTTATAAGAATGATTCTGACGAAAACAAATTAAACATACATCACACGAAGAAGCAGCCGCCCTGAAGCTGACTGCCTGATGCTGCGTCACCGATATCTGAATCCCTCCCAAAATATGTCTTCTATTTGGCAAGAAGATTTCGTCTAAGTGCAGTTTGCTAGAATGAGGCAATGGCACCTCCCTGCAGACCTCTTCGTTGTCACAGACGTGGAAGGCACCATTCAGGCTGGACATGATCGTTAGCTGCCAGTGAGCATCGTAGTTGACGCCTGAGACCTGACCGAGCGTGCCATGGCCTAAGACTGTGTAGCTGTGGATACAATTTTATTTATTTTAGGACTGATTTTTCAATCGACAGATAATTTTTATTCTTGGAATAAAATTGACGTCTGACAGTTTTTGTATGGTAAAACTGTCAAAAATTCCTCCGATAAAATTATCTGACGTTGGAAAAATCAGCCCTTAATATACACTAACGCTGCCACGCTTAATGGAATTGGGCTGGACAATGGACCAAACATACGACCCACCCAGTGTACAGTCACACTTAATGGCAAACGACATCATGGCAGGCCTAGACGGAGATGGCGGAATGAGCTGGACTCCTTTAATTATATACCATAACACAACTATCCATTTACACTAGGTACTGAGGCATTTGGGGTCGAAACGCCTAGGAAATTTCTCGCCGACTGTTTGACACTTCATGTCACCAGAGGGCTGGCTCGTTCTTAGTCCAAAGAATTATTGTTGCCATTCAACGTGGCAATGCTGACAGTCTTCTGGGCACGTTACCGGATGACTGCGATGCAGACGAGTACTTCGTAAGAGTCCTTTGGTTTTGTATGTATGTGTATACTTAGTCATTCAATCTCTCACACACAGACAGAGAGAGGATCTTTGACAGTCGTTACGTGTCGTCAGAAGCCCGAAAGTCTGACAACCAGTACTAAGAGGTGTCGTATTACCCAGTAATTGGTTTGTGGAGGTCAGCGTTCCATGTAAAATACTGGTATTCAGCTGCATCCGTTTAGACTGGAAGCCGACCCCAACATAGTTGGGAAAAGGCTAGGCAGATGATGATGATGATGACTTAGTCATTCAATATTTCCTAAATCAAATGACAGAATATCCGAATGTATCGTAAAATATCAATTAATCAATCAACTCAACCTATCGCAGTCCACTATCCAGTCTGTCCCAGCCACCTTATTGTGGTTCGTATAATAATCACATAAAAAAAATCGATTCAAATACAAATGATTCTATTTAAAAAATATATATATATACAAGCACTTACCCAAAACCGTTAGGCACAAAATCGAAAGTGATATGACAGTTATAAACCTGAGGCAACTGCTCTCCAGTATCATTGTTATAAACTGCCACTGTGCTATGCGAAACACTGCTTTGGACATCAAAATGGACTTTGACAGGTGAATGACAGTAGAAGACTCCTTGGAAATGCGGGACCCACTTGCATTTAGGAGTTACTGTTGTCATTCCAACATGCTGTTGTAGACCATACACTCCGCTTAAAGCCGAGGCTACTGAGTAAGCGCGTTTCGTTCCAGGCCACACCAAAAAGAATTCGTTCATCAGCATTGACAATGCTTCTAGGGAACCGAATGCACGGTCCATTACCTAGATAAACGTAAATTAAATCAATATCTTTTGTCTACAACAATCGCACTATGTTTTAATTAAAATGTTTAGAGCGAAGCTACATGAATGATTAAAGATTCGGTAACGTTTATACACGACGACATTGTTGCCATCGCAGGCAAAACCTGGATGGAAAGGAAGGCTAGCACAAGAGCGTGGGGATTGACACAAGAAAACAGAGGCTTATGCCCAGCAGTGGGTGAAGTCGGGCTTTGGATAAAGATGATAAATTAATAATCTTTTTTTTTTACTCACACATTTCGTAACCTCAGGGGTAAAAACTATATTACCCGTGAGGACCTTTCTAGCCCAAGCCCCTCTCCAATGGGCTTGCAGAACAATAGCTGCTTCGTGCTTCCTGATCATTTTCTCCCTTTCTTCCTTCAAGATCGCGCAATGTAGCTCGTCAGTGGCCAACTCACAAACTTGCGATACTACTGGCGGCTCGGGTGGCTGGAGTAATTTATCCATCACGTCTGGTGCTACTAAAGGTTTTTCTTCATACGCCTGTAATTTTTTGCTCATGAGATAGACACTTTTTCCTTATGTTATAAAGTTATTCAAAGTTATTGTACCACTTCATGATTCATAAAACACTTGGCAACACCTACGAATTTTAACTAAACGTGAATTTAAATGGAATAAATACATATTACATGTTCTCCTGGTTCGCCTGAAAAGGTAACATCTTGGTCTCCGGCTACATCCGGTACTTGCTCTTCCATAAACTCAATTTCCTCAATCTCTGGCATAACGCAATCGCAAACATCTAATTTCACAATTTCTCTCAATGATCTTGGTGGGGGAGGTTTGTCAGGGAACCCAAAATCAGGGTCGCAGAAATATTTTCTCAAGACATAGGCAACCGCTTTCCATTCCGTCTGACTCAATTGCTTCGATAGAAGTGACTGGAGGGCTTGTCTGAACATCCAATGTAGAAGATGTCTGTCATGGCCCACGACCTCGTCATCCCAAGGCAAGTCAGGGAGATATGACCTGTTCGCAAGGAAAGAAGACTTCAATGTTTGGGCGCGTTGGAAGTATGATGTGTTCAAAACAATGAGCATTAACAATAGCGAAAATCGAAAATCCCACCGTCTCTGCGAAGATGGATTGTCGGGTGGATCTGTATTCGGGCAAGCGAGACTCCAGGCATCCATAGCCTTGGTGAAACACGGCACATCAGAATTATTACCTAATCAGTTAGTGTGTAAGATAATTCAATAAGGTAAGGCAGTTTATATATTTATTTTATTACGCATTTTAAAGTTAACTTTTACGTAATCTGGAATAGTTACGTTCTAAGGCAGCTGTCAAAAACCGGTTAACCTAGTGGACAGAGTGTAGAGGTCAGAATGGTAGCCTACTTACTTAAATTTTATGCTTGTCTTTTTAGCCTTAAAAGCGAACAACTGCTGATATATTATAAAGCAGTTATATACCTGAAAAACTCTCTATCAGCTAAAATCGTAGTTTGGCTGTTGGCTCGGCTAATTTTAATCCAATTGGAAAAAGATGTTCCAAGGTTTAGGAGAAACCTTGATGACCAGGGGCATTCGTGAACAGCGGCACCCTGTATGACGTCTCTTGTGCTGAGCAGTAGTGAGGATTCGCTAAGCAGCATCAGGTGCCAATTAATTCTATAATGAGTCCAGATCCTGTAAAAAGAAGTAAATAAATACCCAAACTTCCTCATAATAATATTGTGTAATATACAATATTATTATGAGGAAATTCGGATGGTCTATTCTCCATAGAAACGCTCTCGCCTGTTACCTTTCTGGTTAATGACCATAAAGCAATGATTTTATACAGAATAAAAAATATTATCTACTTCTATGTCCCTATGTTTTCTATTTTGATGATACATTATTTTTAAAAGCACTAGAACCCTCAAAAAATGCCGATTTAAACCGCTGTCATCAGAGGCCTAGTGTACAAATTTGACAACTATTAATGTAAAAAGAAAAACATAGGAACACAGTTTATATCCTTCTTATTCAGTTTATGAAATATCTTTTAAATTGGTCCAATATTGGAGGAGGAAATAGACCATAGCCAAACCCCGTTATTATGACTTTTTACTTAGACTTTTTCAAGTCTTTTCGACTGCATTTCCTCTTATAGCTTATGAGTTCATTATAGCCAAAGATAACATGGTTTTAACCAAACTTTCACTATCGTTTTCAGTAAAGTTGTCTTATATATTTTTTTTAATATATTTCAAACCACCATGCCATTACACTTTTTCAATTCCATAATTATTATAGTCCTCCAGACTGTATATCGGACACGGCGGCCACTCTCAACGGAGACTAGCCTTCGGCGTGGGAGATATTGTAGTGCACAAATCTGTGTGTAGTGTCCTCTTCCCTCACTCTCTTAGTGTGATGAGACGGCAATCCAACAAGACCTCTTAGGGGTGGAATCTTACTTAATGGATACCTACTCTTTACAAAGAACACACCTTCCAAATTTCATGTCCCTAGGACCAGCGGTTTAGGCTGTGCGTTGATATGTATATCAGTCAGTCAGGGAGGACTTTGCATTTTATCTATATAGATAGATACCTAATGGAATAACACTTTGCTCGACCCGGGAATCGAAACCAGGACCCCACGCTCAGCAGTTGTGCTTGCGAACACAAGCCCAACGGGTATTTCTATCAATGGATTTAAAGTATCGAATTCAACACCTCACCTAAAAAAGTGTCTCCCCGGCTCCAAATCGAAATCCAGTGCGCCATACCCCCTTGTCGTCAAAAATGCCTTCTGTACTGGAGTAGCTGAATCTTTGAACCATTCAAATCTCTCCAGCACTAAATGACCTGGCTCTATATACTCGTCTACAGGAGAACCACTATTGAAGAGAACTCTTGGATGCAACGTGGTGAAGGAAATCCTTAGTTTATTTATTTCTGGTCCATCAAGTTGCAAGTATAAGGGACCGTATTTCGGAGCTACAACGTCTGTCACTTTCGAGTTTGCTGACTTTGTGACCCTTATTGGTGGGTTACTGCCGGCTGATATATAATTGAATAGGGATGGGTGAAAGATCACTTGGATGTGGTCCAGAAGGGTAGCAAACTGAAAAACAGAAAATAACGATAGGATGTGTTAAGTAAAAGTCCATACACTGTTCTGGTTGGCTAATAGTACAGTCATTTTGGTGCTCAAAAAGGGAGTTACCTGGAAAGTTTTGCCGTTCGCGCCGCCATATTGGAAAAATGGCGCGGCAATTACTGATTTTGAAATCAATATAATCACCCGGAAAACTTTTCAGGTAGAACCACCTATAATAACTGGACTAAAAGGGAAATGACAAAGTACGATGCCAAAAGGTGCCTACAGATTTGTTCGGTTTTTGACGATCGTTATTGTTGATATGATGTGTTTTGACGATCAATAACTGACAGCATCTTATAGATTTGCTCGATCAAAAAATACGATGTCAGTCGTCTGTTGCTTACACATCCACCTTGTTTCGTCTGATCACTCGTGTCGAACAAAATATCTGTAGGCAGCTTATGTTAAACAGGCACACAATACTATTTAAAGTTTTTTTTTTTCTGATTTTGGTTTTGGTTTTGTGTGAGTATTCTGTCCCTTACTTAACCTGGGTCAAATAAACTTATTTTCTTTCTTTCTTCTTTGCTTCTTTCTATAATAGACTAGCTTCCGCCCGCGGCTAAAACCCACCCATGTTCCTTCCTTAGCCCTTTATGTTCCGGGCCAGCGGTAACCCTTTCGGACAATCCCGCTGATATCGACATAATACTTCGATCGCCAATTTCATCAACAGCCGCATTTCGATCGATCAGGTTAAGCTACGCTGGCCGTGATATCGCATAGAGAACAAATGCGTGAAGAAAAACAAAACGAAAAAACAAATACCGTGTCAAATTTTATCCATTCCCGGAGTTCTACCTTCATTTGCTGCGTATTAACTAATGCTTGTTGAATTTGCGACTTCGGCACCTCCTTTTTCTTTTTCTTTGGTGCATCGTCATCATCTCTTTCGTTCTGGTAAGGTTAAGAAAAATTGGTAATTTATGAGGGACTTATTTCTAGAGCAACCTGCACTGCACTGGTCAGTCGTAGCGTCGCCTATTTTGCGTGTGGCTTAAGAGCACTGAAGAGCGTTTACGACGTACGGAATTTCATGCAACTTTCAAGCCTTTGTTTATCGAAATGAATAAACCGATTTTAATGAAACTTCATACGCATAAGCAGGATACAAAGGTCTAAAAAGTTAGTAGAGAACATTTTCAAAATGTCGTAATTAAAAAAATATAACTGGAAATCTCTGTTTCTATGGTTTAAAATCTGTCTAATTTGGCTGCTACAATTTGGTGACGAAATACTTCTGAACAATATTATAAATGTCAATAAGATATGGAACTTATTGACATTTATAATATCGTTATTGGTATACACTTGACGTTGTAAGTGTTTAGATATTTTTGGTTGGTTGTGTGTATAGAAATTATTGACAAGCATCTGCTCAGATTATAATGATAACTTGTACTTTAAGGAACTTATTGACATATTTTGCAATTGTTCAGAAGTATTTGGTCACCTTGCCTGCTACAATATATCTAACGGTGACTGTACACGTCTGCCCAATCCTTCGGGGAAACAAAGTGATTTACTGTGGATGAAGCCCTTTTAAAAATTGGTAGGTTATAATATTTAATTAAAAAAATACTTTCGTACCAACCTGTGTACTCTTATGTTCTTCTATAAATCCCAGTGTAATCTGTAATGGAACAATATTCAGAGTTAGAAAACAATATAATAAAATTATGCAAAAGATCTAAGTAACTTTCTACATTGCATGCATTGAAACAGAGTTGGAAAGAGAAAAAGAAAATACTTTTTAATGCCTCGTTGGTCTAGTGGGCAAGCGCTACTGTTGAGCATGAGGTTCGATTCCCAGGCCGGGCACAATGTAGGTACTTGGGTTTTTTCCAAAAAGAATTTTCTTTAATTTCAGTCAAACTCAAACTCAAGCATATAGTTCAAACAAACCAATTAAAGGCACTTTTGAATTGTCAAGGGGTCGGATAGTCAGAAAGATGAAGCTAGTTGCCCATTCCAAAGCTTAGTAGGTACTTATGGAGAAGAACGGGCAAAAAAATATTGAGAATTATCAGATAGGATGTTTTTCCCAACGCGCCTAAAGAAGTTTTCACTTCAAAAAACAGAATTTCAAATAACTACATAACCCGCGATCATGAAAAAGTTTAGAAAACCACTTTTTATTTTTTTGTATCGTGTTATATCGATTTCCACCACGTCTCTCAAGTTTCACCAGCGAATTTAACTTGACCCTGCAGAGATGAATGGAAGAAGAAGAAATGCTGTGCTGACCCAAAATTATTTGAGATAACATATCAAATCAAATTAAATCATTACTGAACCAAAAAGTCTTACATTAGTTGGTGATTGGAGCCTCCTGTTAAGCAAGTAATGCCTGTGTTAGGAGACTCCACTCTTCCACAGCAGTATACAATTTTTTTTAGTACCTTAGACATAAACAGTATGTCAGTGAGTGTGTGCGTGTGTGTGTTGTGTGTGTGTGGGGGTGTGTTGTGCGTGTGTGGGGGTGTGTTAGCGTGTGCATATAAAGTGCAGGAGCATGTGCTTACCGATTCCGTGCTCTGCACATCCAGTAGATGAGGAGCGTGGGAACTCTTCAACAGGCCAGTCACTTTGATAAACTTGTCCCGGACACAGTCGTAGGCTGCATAAAGGCCATGAGCCCTGGCCCAGTCCACCCAGCGGTAGTACTTCCACAAAGCCACCTCTGGACAAGGGTAACACAGCCTTTAGTCGAGTCTGCTTCTACTCTAAGAATGTGTTTCGGATAACTCCGAAAATACCAAGTTTTTTCTCTTCTCTTATTGGTATTACAAATGCGAAAGTGCGTCTGTCGGTCTGTCTGTATGTAATCTTTTCAGGCGTTAACGGATAAACGCAGCGTTCTGGGTGTTAAAAGACAGGACAGAATTCGGAACACCACGCTGCGTTCTAAAACTGGCATACTGGATGTAGGAAAGAAGGCTGCCCGGCTCAAGTGGGATTGGGTGTGTCACATCAGCCGTATGCACGATGACCGCTGGGCAAAAACTTCCACACAATGGGTGCTTGAATAAGGACGGGCGCCGCCGAGGCCGGGCCAGAAAGATATGGCAAAATGATCTGGACGCGTACCGCGAGGGCTGTTCGACGTGGTGCGGGAAAAGAGTTCCTGGAAGGATTTGGGGGAGGCCTTTGCCCAGCAGTGGAACAGCATAGGCAAACAAAAATAAAACAGATAAACGGATAACGAGAAGTGCCTTTTCACACGACCCGGTAACCGGGTAGCCGGTGCCGGGTACCCAGCGGCGAAGTATATAACCATGTACAGACGCCAGCACATCAAGCCACTACAATCTGTCAAATTTCTTTAATAGATTTTTAACTTTACCTATAAAGCATAAGGTTCAAAGTTGATTGGGAAAATATGACAGTTTCGGGTAGCTTGATGTGCTGGCGTGTGTACGTTAGCTTTCACATGTACCGGTGTAGTTTGCCTGGCAAGTGTGACCGGATAGCCACCGGCTACTAGCCGCTAGCTAGCTGAAGTGGAAAAATGTCTACTAACTTTTGCAGGCCACTGTATATCTTTTGAGTAATTTATTGTTTTGAAAACTTTTATTTATTTTCCCAAACTAGAAGAACAACTTCCCCGAACAATTATTTATTAAAAAAAATATTCTGGAACAGCTTCATGTTCGATACCATGATTGCGCCGCACTTATATTCGCGAAGGCGAAGATTGCCGAGGCGCAAAACCTTAATCGTATTACTGTATAAATGAACTGTTATATAGGTATATATATAAACCTGGTTCTGGTAACGGTTTCTTCATAGGAACGTCTCTAGCCATCGTGACGAGTAGACTCATTTCATGTCCTGGCGTTATTCCAGGCAGGTGATAAGGTGGTAATTCCTTTGTATCTCTAAGGATAGCACACGTCATAGCGTATTGATGCTGAAACCGACCATATGAAAATATTACTTAAGCAGCGATACTGTATGATGTCGCATGAGACAGCTTAGAAATGATAAAAGTCTAGCTAATAAATAAAGAAAAAGTACATTAAGATACCCGTGACTTAGGTAGTCACAGGTGTCGTATACTAGTTGGCCACGTGTGACCTAAAGCTGCACTTAAGTCACGTTTTTCTGTGTAAAAATGGACTATTTAAGTCACAGAAAATCGTCACTTAAGTGCAGGTATAGGACACATCACGTTCTGAAAATAAAAATCAAACATAAATTGTAAAGTGCGTTGTAAAAAATTTACAGGAAAGTGTGCCTTACGGCTGCGGCAACAGGGCCCAGTTCAGCAAAAATGCTTATCATTATTTTTTCAGCCGAAAAACGTTTACTGCTCGACATAGGCCTTTTTTTTTGTTACCGGGTTGGAAAATCTTCATGGATGTCCTCCGCCTTGGGGCGGGCGGAGGGGTCTGTCAGACTCTTACTGAATAAAAACCACTCCGGTGTTCTAAATCACACCTGCGCCTGGGGTCGCGGGAACGTACGATCCTTCCGCAACCCCCGACTGGATGCACACAGGCCTCCCACAAGCAAAGCTGCTTTGACAGGTTCTGTGTTCCATCCAGCAAAACAGTGCATATCGATTCGATAAATTATATATCCAGCGGTAAGTCAATATGCCTGCAATATAGTACCTACCTATGCAATGGTGTCTATTTATTCACCTGTTCTGTTATTATTGACAGAATTCATTAAAACAATGTCAATTTGTCTCAATGCCATACATGATAAAGTTCAAATTATTTTGGAACTAAAGTGTAAGTCATTGCTTACTTTAACAACGGCTGCTAATTCCTTAGCTGTTGGCTTCTTGGTGCTTTTCGTCTTGACGGTACCGGCATCCTCCTCATCATCCCAAGCAAAGACCGGCACTTCAGCGATGATACGCTCCCACATTTCATCGGGACCTGTTAAAAGTTTTTAGTGAGACAGTTTTATGCATTTTCCAGCTAAAAGCATTTGATTGAATGGAGATAAAAGTGTGATCATAAGGAGGTATTTTTCCAAAGAAATCTAATTAAAAAATCATGTAAAATAAACCTCAGATGATGTAATCAGGTTAAGATGATGAAAGATGAAAGATGGTCACCCATCTTTACATACCAAGACCCCTCCGTGCCTCGGAAAGCACGTTAAGCCGTTGGCCCCGGCTGTCATTCGTGGATCTTTGACAGTCGTTACGGGTCGTCAGAAGCCCGAAAGTTTGACAACCAGCCTTATCAAGGGGTATCGTATTACCCAGTAACAGGGTTGTGGAGGTCAGATAGGCAGTCGCTTCATGTAAAATACTGGTATTCAGCTGCATCCGGTTAGACTGGAAGCCGACCCCAACATAGTTGGGAAAAGGCTAGGCAGATGATTGGATGATGATGTAATTTGGTTTTATACCAATATATTGGCGTTACTATTATTCAATAAAAAAGAAAAAAAATGGGATCGAAGGAGTAATGTAAGTACAATAATTATCTATAGCTGATACTATTTATGAATGTCAATAATTCGGATATCATAGATTTATTATATGTAACAATAAATCGATGATATCCCAATTATTGCCGTCCTATATAGGTAGCTAATCTTTCAATTAGAACGTATTACAACATTTTTCTATTGCATGCAAAAGATATTTTCACACAGCAACTTTCGCACTACCAATGTTCATAACTTTTTGTTATTTCATTTGAATCCCTCTGTTTACTCACATTGAGAAGCTGGATAGCGTATGTTCATACTTCCAGTTAAGGCATGAAGGATATCAAACTCTTCCAGCGGTTCATCTTCGACATCCTCCGAGTCTTCATCAGAATTCATGTCAGGGGCTGCAAGCTTGAGGAGCGCCTGTTTCGTTTTGATTAGCAATTAGTTGCTCCCGTGATACGAATGTTTATTGTTATTGTTGTAGGTGCTAGTTTGGTTAGGACAGTTTTGACTTTGAGTTAAAGTTATTTGTATTGTGAGTGAGAAGGGGATGTATAATGAAGTTTGTATCAGGTAGTGGCTGGATTCGTTTCAGTGTGATTGTTGACTGACAATTTATCGTGCAACCAGACGCGAAAATTCAGAATGTTTTTTGATTTTAGGTCCTAAATGCAACAGTTCTTTTTTTTCAAGATTACGTGCTACTGGTTATATTGCAATAATTCAAAACAATATTTATTCAGATACAGCAACGACAAAAATAAATAGCCACGGCCTACTTTAAGCCACCACAACCATCATCAACCAGCAGAAATTATCCAATATTTCAGACCAAACAAGCTCCTCAATTTTACATAATTTGTTGTGCCACTAGGAAAATAACCCAATTTACAAGCATCAAGTAATTTAGCCGTGCTGTCGCCATCTGAACACTTTCTCATTAGGAATTCTGCGGAACCACAGAGCTCGATTACTTTGCCAACGGTTGTGGTAAACGGGTATAAATCTCCAATTTATTTCGCAATGAACGAGCGGTTACTGGGCCGGGTCCCGTTGGGAGATGAGCGAGGAATGAGTTAAATGTTTGCAATTTTGTTTATGTAGGTTATTACGGAGAAGAGACAAGCACAGAACCGGTCGAAGTGGCGGTGCTGGGGGGAGGCATGGGTCCACTGCTGGACATACGTCCAGCAGTAGACGTTTCTCGGCTGAAATGATAATGATGATAAGGTGTTATTGACTTTGCACACGACTGAGGTTTTAGGAGCTGACTGATTTGACCTACCTTGTAAATTCAGGAAAATAAATTGTTGCAAATCGACAACCACTTTAAATTGTCCGTATATTCAAATCATAACTGTAATTCTTTGATAGTTGTGTGAAATGGTTAACAACACAGCAAATTAACGTAGGTGCTTATCAATAAATTTCCCTGTCTGTAAAGACAGCTATAAAACTATATCACAAGGCGAAAAACGACGCCTTTCAGCTTTCAAAACAGCAAAATATTTATAATAATATTATGTTATTAAAGTAACGATAACTCTATTACTGGCTCTCTTTGTGTTAGAAAGGCTATAATTTTGTTTGTTGATTCAATAAAATAACTGAAATAATTTGCTTATCTTTCACAATGTTTTCTTATAGTGCTCGGTAAAGAATAAGCCACTATGTACATACATATAGATAATTAGGTATTGTAAGCCAATTAAATTAATTAATACAATGGGCAATGGAGAGCAGTGGTGGCACAGTGGTATCGGCCGCGACTTACGAGTTGTGTAGGTCGTAGGTTCGAACCCAGACAGGCGCTCTACTTTGTGTAAATTATTTCATCACCACTGCTCTCAAAACGGTGAAGGAAAACATCGTGAGGAAACCGGCATGTCCTAGAACCAAAAATTCGAAGACATGTGACATCCACCAACCCGTACTGGGCCCGCGTGGTGGATTACGGCCCACTCCCTCTCAAAGAGAGGAGGCCTGTGTCCCAGCAGTGGGAACATTATAGGCTGATTATAATACAATGGGCAGTAGTATACAAGGTGGTAGGGACATCAACGTGCAAACTGTAACCCTGTATTCAGTACATGATTCTGAACGCCTTGGGATGTATGAAGAAGCCTCCTCATGTAGCGCAGTTTGTTCCGCAAGTTACTCAACTGAACTGAGCGCTCGGCGCATCCTGGACAGTCACACCCAACATCTTATTAGACTGGCCAATTCTTCCCTTGCGCGGTAGGGTTAACGCCCGCCTGGTTTGCGACCACCCTCCCACCGGAGTCCAGCGTCAAGTAGCTGTTCTGGGAGTTCCAGTGTTATGATGCATACCAGCTTCTTTAGTCACAGACTAAAATCTTTTACAATTTCACACAAAAAACCAGCTTACCTTAGTCATCAGTAAAGGCCACAGATAAATGACACCGGCAGTGACAGCTGGAGGTATCCTGGTCGAACCAGGCTTAGCAGGCGGGTGAGTTAGGAGGGGCGAGAACGGTAGCAGTGGTGCACCAGAAGTATCTACAGGGACCTGGTCATTCACCCACACACAGCGCCAGGCTCCCAGGTAGAACAGTCGAACTAGGTAGCATCCTGCGGGTATTAAGAGCTATTACTTTAAAGCAGGGACTTGAAACGAAATGAATTTAGTTCCGTTACCACTAATGTTATCGTATAAGGTTTAAAAATATCAATAACGTTACAAAAAAAAACATTAAGTATAGAAAATATTTTCGTAGAACAATATTATAAATTTGTAGGGCATGTTCTTTGTGAAGAGTAGGTATCCAGTAAGAAAGGGTTTTTCGGAATTCCACCCTTAAGAGGGTGAATGGGGGAAGGGTGAATTTTCACGCGGACGAAGTCGCGGGCAGAAGCTAGTATAACATGCTAGTCGCGGGGTAAACTCTGCTTGCGCGATGCAGGATTTTGCGTGACGTCAGTATGATGCGTAGTTTGGATTTGGCGGTATAGATGCCACTATTGCATAAATCATACAAGAAAGTTCATTTTATGAGAAGCAGAAATGTATTGTTTTATTTTGCGTCAAATACCGACACATAACTGAGGGTCTACAAAGTCTCGTAATCTTCTTGCCATTGTCCCTGTTTTTTGGGTTCGGTACAACAAGTTTTCTTCTTCTATTCTCCCCTGTCAACCATGACACTATCATTCACTCCTTTTTAATTAATATCATTCATCATTTCCTACATTTTTTTTTTGGACTTCCTAACTCTTCATCCACCAAGCTCAGACGACTCCTTGAAAGGTACCGACATGGAACTATGTGAATTGAGCTTAAAATCTTACCATTTTTAGACAATGTAGGTTTATGCTGTGGCCCACCTCCTGGTTTGAGGCCTGGGGAGTATATATGGAATTTGGCCCGCCAACCCTCTGGTGCAATGACACACGTAAATGATTCCCATTGATGTTCCACCTGCAAGTATGACAAACAGTCTTGATAACAAAATCTTCTTGATATTTATGGTTTAATTATACTATTTCTTCCTTTTTTTATGGAATTAGTTCAGAGTCTTACCCTCATATCTACTAAACAAGACACTCATAAGCCTAGCCTTTTCTCAACTGTGTTGGGGTCGGCTTCTAGTCTAACTACAAGCAGCAGAATACCAGTATTTTACATGGAACGACTGCCTATCTGACCTCCACAACCCAGTGACTGGGTAACATGATAAGACTAGTTCACATTCGGGCTTCTGACATCCCGTAACGACTGTCAAAGATTCAAGAATCCCTCTTCAAGAAGATGTACTTACTGATAATTCAACTCTCTCCAGCACAAAACATGCAGACAGTACTTTCCTGCAGAATGACGATCTGAACAGCACTTGAGCGTGACACAGCTGTGTATCTGCTATCGCCATCTTGCCTGGGTCATTTTCCTGTTATTGGATTAACATTTTTAATGGTTTTAATTTAAGGAACAGTTTGCAATGTTGTTTCTTTCACAACAGAAAATTAGCTACATCTCCATCCATGGATGCTATAAAAGCGACTTAGTATTATTCCGTTCAATTAACTGTATATATGCATTAAAATTATAAATTACATTTTTTTTTATTTAAAAAACACTAGTTTCTGCCGAGGACTCCGTTCGCGTGTAAGTCGTAAGACTTCCCACTTTTCCCGGTCTTCTGCTATTTTGGGGCAATCCTTTAAACAGAAGTCCAGCCCTTCCCGCTATCTATTTCTGGACCTACCCCTTGAAAGTGACTAAGCGGAAGATAAATAGAATACTCTTGCAAATGACTCCCCCGATCCCTAAAGGAATAGTGTTGGTCCTTGCACCAAAGTCATCATCTGCCTAGCTTTTTCCCAACTATGTTGGGGTCGGCTTCCAGTTTAACCGGATACAGCTAAATACCAGTATTTTACAAGGAACGACTGCCTTTCTGACCTCCACGACCCAGTTACTCGGTATTACGATACTCCTTGGTAAGACTTTGGGGCTTCTGACGACCCATAACGACTATCAAAGATTCACTAGTGACAACCGAGTTCAACGGCAACAGAGGAGTCTCGGTATGTAATGGATGGTCACCCATCTACGCACCGGCCTCGGTAAGAGTAGCTTAACCTTAGACCTTGTACCAAAGTATTCTGTATGATTTATTCACATTGATTTATGATATTCAATCAGTGTTTCTCACACATGGAAGTTACCTTGAAGATTTCGAAGCAAAATTAATCGGTTCCGGTTGTTTAATGCTAGATAGTTAGTGAAATATACTCTTGGTAAGGTCATAGGTAGGTACAACTAAAAGATAAAGTCGGGAAAATTAATTGATATGCAAATTGGCTACTGACTCAAATTGTCCGTATGTTCAAATCACAGCTGTTATTCTTTGACAGTTCTATGAAATGGCTATAACACGGTATATTGGCGTAGGGTGTTGTGCTTATCCACGGAATAGAAAAAACGAGTATACCTATATATATTTATCATATATATAAATATATCATAGTTTTATACTTACCGGTGATACGATACACCTCCGCAAGATACATTTTTTGTCCTGCTATCGTTTTTGCATGTAAAAATTGCACAAGAAGGCATGTTTGTAATATTTTTCGTTACGTTCGAGACGTCCTATCACAGCAAGTAGCTAATCGTGACTGAGCCGCCTCAGAGCCGGTGTTGCGGAGCTCCGCATAATTGTGACACACGCGCGATAGCTGCGTGGCACTTCCACTCGTTTTTTTTATTCCGTGTGCTTATCAATCACCAAAAGATATTTAGTAGCGACGATCAGCATTATGATGGATTATGGTGAGTAGGATGGACGATCTTAGTAGCTGGATAGGAGGCTGATAGTAGTAGGATGAGAGTTGCTGAGAATCGAGTTGAAATTGCGTACAATTGGAGGAGCCTATGTCCAGCAGTGGACTGTTGTATGATGATTGTAGGAACAACAGGTAGCAATAATGTTCAATCAACTCAGCCTATCGCAGTCCACTGCTGGACACCTCTCCCAGACTGCGCCACAGCACCCTGTCCTCCGCCTTCCGCATCCAGTCTACCCCAGCCACCTTCTTTATGTCGTCCGTCCATCTAGCTGGGGGGCGTCCCACACTACGCTTGCCGATACGCGGTCTCCACTCCAGGACTCGTCTGCTCCACCGGCCATCGGTCCTTCGACAGACATGGCCAGCCCACTGCCACTTCCAGTTTGCTTACTCTGCAAGCTATCTCGGTAACTCCGGTTCTTTTCCGAATAATTAATGTTATGCAATAATGTTAACAATGCTAAATGCAATGTTTCCCGCGCATATGTATGCGTGCACTTATTGGACAGGTCCGCTCAACCTGTGTGGTTCTTTCCTCAAAAGACCATTTCAGACACCAATCTACATGGTCTTCACACGATCTGACCAAAATATTGTCCGGACTTTAAAAGAGACTGTGACCTCTGAGTTTGTTTCGGCCTTTCTTTTCAGAATAGTCAGATAGGAAACGCCGAACTCATCTAGTTTAAAAAAATATAATTGACTTGTAAAAGTGTTTGTACAAACCTACTTATAGAAAATAAATCATTTATCATCCATTTATCATAAAGTATAGCGGGCGGTCGTCTTCCCCACGCCGCAGCAACAACTTGTGTTCTTTAAAGATAATGTAAGACACGTCACTGTGCTAATTAAAATAGTGTGTTAATAGTCAATAGACGATACTGGACACTAGCATTTTATTAACGACCTTCTCCAACTACGATATTAACCTTTTGACCGCCACAGTCATGTATAGATGACAAACCAAAATGTGCCCAGAACGCCACGGTTCGACTACATGACAGACTGACACCGAGGGCACGTTTTTGATATTTTGGCGTGTGGCGGTCAAAAGGTTAAAGGTTCCAACAATGATGAATCTAGTAATCGTACCTCGTAAATAGTGACTTCTGCACCCCATCTATCAAGTGCCAGGTCCTCAGCCCTGGTCCAACTGTGGAGGTACTGACGCACAGACCTCGGCAGCGGCTGAGTTTGATCGTCAATCCAAAGGCCTGATGTGTTGGCGCCGATCTTCGGCGATTGGGAACTGGCGCCAACCTTCGGCGATTGGGAACTGGCGCCAGAACGTTGACCTGACTCCTTTGTCGCTGCCTTCGCGTTTGGTGTATGTGTCAATGTTCTGAAGGCTGCTGTACCCTTGAGTTGCAAAGAAAGAAAGATAAAAACCTAGAACCCAGAAGTGACAAAAACGCCATCATATAAAGTATAAACAAGACATCACAGACAGACAATTTAAATACATAACCCTGTTCTTGCTTTCGCGCAGTCGGGTAGAAATAACATAGGTTTTCGCAGAGCCAGAGTCACACGTCATCACTAATTAAACATACATCCACTAATATTATAAATGCGAAAGTAAGTTTGTTTTTTTGTTGCGCTTTCACGCTAAACGGCTGAAAGGATTTGGATTAAATTTGGCACATGGGTAGACCATGACCTGGAGAAGGACATAGGCTACTTTTCATCCTAGATCGCAGACGGAGTCGCGGGCAACAGCTAGTACAAACATAAACTTACACCTTATTCCTACAGGGAAGGCAGAAACTACAGAACGCCACCTGCTACGATCTTTACATAAAAAAAAAGTCCTCCAGACCGTATTTTGGCCACGGCGGCCAATCTCAACGGAGACTAACTTTCGGCGCGGGAGATATTATAGTGCACAAGTGTGCGCGCAGACACAGGTGCACTCCCTCTTCCCTCACTCTCATTGTCCGATGGGACGGCAATCCGACACGACCGGAGAGAGATCAGGCGCAGGACCAACGGCTTAACGTGCTTTCCGAGGCACAGGGGTATCACACCGCCAACTTCCAAACTCCGGGCTGTTACTAAGAAATTCCTAATGGAAAAACTCAATAACACTTTGCCCGACCCGGGAATCGAACCCGGGACCCCACACTCAGCAGTCGCGCTTGCGACCACGAGACCAACGGGGCAGTTCCTTACATACTCCTTATGCTTTGTTTACGTTCATACATCTGGTCATACACGCACGCCCGTTGCTAGTACTACGCACCTGACCTTTCTGAAGAACATCACAAATAAGGTCACTTTATGTCCTTCTGCCTCTCACATCTGCCTTGTAAATACCTTATGTTAGTCGCCTTTCATTCATCCCCTTAACATGACCAAACCAACAATATAATACACACAAAACATACATAATATAAAATTAAAATTATATTTATAAAATATAAGTTTGTGTGTAAATTGCATTCGCGATTTCTTTGCCAAAAATGTAAACAAATATGAGTTTATGGAAAAATTTAAATCCTATCCTACAATAAAGTTCAGTTTAGGCTCCAACTTCAAACATTTTTATAACTTTTTCAATAATGCTAGTCACTCTGAAATCAACATAAATACCTTAAAAAAATAAAATTGATGTTTGTTTAACTTGAAATAATATTAATTTGAAACAAAAGCTTTAATAAACTGTATATAATGTATGTCCCGATGCATGGGATTGAAAAATTTACCAAATTCATACAAGCTTTCATCTCCCCATTTAAATCATCCCCTAAACACCTTCCTACTCCTCGCTTTCGTTACAAAAGTACTAGCTGATATACGTTGTTTTGCCATAAAAATTATTTCTAACTGCCCGGCGCTACTTCGTTCGTGTGGTGTCCTACCCCTTACCCTACCCTACTCCTACCCTACCCCTACACTACTCCTACCCTACTCCTATGCTACTCGTACCCTACTTCTACCCTACTCCTAACCTACTCCTACCCTACTCCTACCCTACTCCTATCCTACTCCTACCCTAATCCTAACCTACTCCTTCACTACTCCTACCCTACTCCTATAAGTAAAAAAAAAGATAAAAAGTTTCTTAAGTCCGTCTCCTGGTTTGCCCACCAATTTTCAGCCAAATCGGTTAAGCCGTTCTTGAGTTATTTATAAATAGTGTAACTAACACGAATTTCTTTTAGACAACATTATTTTTAGTATATGCGAAACCCGAAACACGTGTCTAGTATTTTTATGCAAAGAATCTATGTACAGACGCCAGCACATCAAGCTACTACAATCTGTCAAATTTCTTGAATAGATTTTCAACCTTATCGCTAAAGCATTAGGTTCAAAGTTGATTGGGAGAATTTGACAGTTTCGGGTAGCTTGATGTAATGGCGTCTGTACAAAATTTCAAAACTGTCATCATGAAAAATCACAAAGTTATAATAATAAAAGCTTGTTATGTTACCTGTTTGTCCGTACAAAAACATGCTCACCTGCGCCGCGCCGCGTGCCGTCTTGCGCTCTTTGATAATAGTAGGTACCTAACCGTTTGGCGCGGAGATTGGATAACCTATTTAGTGTCGCTCGGTGTCCAACTTTTAACCTTTTTTAAATATTTTTGAGACAAAATATAACATGGGGTAAAAATGATTGGAATCGATTCAGTGAACAAACTATATTCAGGTTTCGCATATACTAAAAATAACGTTGTTTACCTATACCTATAAATAGTGCAAAATTTCGTGCTTCTAGACCCAACGGCTTAGACTGTGGTTTGTCTGTCACTGAATTAATTAATTTAAGATTTTCATTAGTTTAGGTAATACAAAGATTCAAATATTTGGATAGATAGGAAAAATGTTAACGTACCAGACCCCATGCATCTGATTGTAACTCATTGTCCCGAAACTCTCTAAAAGGGCACTCCAAAGGATCCTGAATTAGAAAAACCGTCGATTTCGCACTCCCTAGGTTTTTTCCAGACATTTCGGTTAAGTATTAAATAAAAATAGTAATAAATTATCACGATAATATTTTATTGAAGTGTCATACTGACGCAATCTGACATCTTGATGCGTTTTTTTTATTGCCATCAGTCAAATATAATATTTTCAGCTCTTAGTTATATTGCATAAAGGAGGTTTTGCTACTAATGGCCCGGAGTTTGGATATTTTCTTAGAAAATAAGCAAATTTCATCTGACTTGCTCCTTAGACCTCTATTTTAACTGGCAAAAAATTTGGGTGTATGTATATACCTGTACAGCCAGTATCAAAATTATGTATGCCTACATTGACAACCACATCGAGATGGCCGATGTGGCCGAACGGTCTTAAAATGGACTTGTTGTGAAGGCCGTAGGATTCCACTGGATGCCGGAAGCACAGAAGTGGTCAAAATTATCATCACCATTTCAGTCGAAAGACGACCACTGCTTGAAACAGGCCTCCTCTTTTTGAGAGGGATTAGGCCATAAACCACCACACGGGCCCAGTGCGGGTTGACGGATGACACGTCTTCGAATGTTTGGTTCTAAGACATGCCGGTTTCCTCACGATGTTTTCCTTCACCGTTTTGATAGCAGTGGTGATGTAATAATTTACACAAAGTAAGGTACCTGCGGTAATTAAGGGCCAGCGGCTATTAAGGACCATCAGAGAAATATCACACATTCAATAGTTTTATAGGTTGGATCTCTCGCATACATAAAAAGGACCAATAGTATTGCTATCTCACGCGCGCGCGTTGCCGTGCGCGCCGTCATTTTGTCAGTAGCTCAGAGTAACTCAACGTGGACGGTCGGCGTCACAGTTTAAAAAAAAATGCCGATGCAAGAATATTCATTAAAAAGAAAATAGTGTATTTTACAATAAATTAACACCTAATTACTGTAAAGTGGGCATTAGAGCTGTTGAATCAAGATAAGTTATTTTAATTTGTTGATATTTGCCAACTTTCAAATCAAGATTTGTAAAAAGTGACGCTATTGCTAATAAGGGCCACCTGGAAGGAAGTAAATAAGGGCCGGCCCTTATTGGCCTGTCTAAATATTATTTTTTTTTGTTTGGTTTCCTTTTCTAGTAGATAAATAGCTTTATCTTTTTATTAACATTAATGTTATTGTGAGTTAAATGTATTTGAAACATTTTTACAAGCTTTTTAACTTGCTATGTGTGTGGGTTTGTATGTGTTCCCGATTTAAAACTTTGCATGCTTTCGACAAAAATACAATATTATAGTAACAACGAACTATCTGTTAATGGAGACAGAAGGTAGACAACGGGATTCCTTAGCGAATAACAGTATATTAATGGTTTTTGGCAAATTTTAATCAAAATACGAGTTTTATGAAAGCTTGTTTAAAATCATATTTTTCAACACATAATTTATTACAGACTGGAATAATGGAACCTCTTGTTAAGAAACTTCGTGCACTTTAGTCAGTCATGTACCTACGCCAGAAAAAGGAATCAGCCACGGTAGTTACGTACAGACGCCAGCACAAGTTACTACAATCTGTCAGATTTCTTTAATAGATTTTCGACTTTATTGCTAAAGCATAAGGTTCAAAGTTGATTGGGAAAATCTGACAGTTTCGGGTAGGTTGACCTGCTGGCGTCTGTACATAATGTGGCAAGGCAACGATCTGATAGTTCGTCATCAGAGAACTCAGAGGATAATATACCATTACTGAACCTTAAGCAGAATAAAAGTTTGTTACTATTTCATTATTTTAATAAGGGCCAGGGCATTTGCCGGGCAAAAAATAATCATTTATTTTTTAATTTTTGTTAAACCTATATTTTTGGTTAAGAGTTTTTTATCTAAAAATAGTATAAATTTGTTGATTTTACTTAAATAACATCTTTTTGTTACACAATAATTATTCCTTGAGTTTTATAAGGGCCAATGTATGTTTTTTTTGTATGATTGATGGTAAAATGTTACATATTTTGCCTGAAAATATTAATTATGTTGAGTTATAGAGGAAAACCATTTATTTTATGGTTTATCAGTTTAATTTCTTTTAATTTTGTCTCGGACCTTAATAGACTACCTGAGTTTATTAAGGTCCTTAGTAAAGGATTTTTTAAAGTTTATTTTTGTTCACAAAATGTTTAAAACCTAGCCTTGAAGGCATTTTTTTTAGATCTCAATTAAATAATGTTCAATAATATTCTTGATTTTTATTTCAATTTTGCCTATTTTTCTCAATATTTAAGTTTTAATTATGCCGGCTCTTATTTACCGCAGGTACCTTAGAGTGGTTGCTTGGGATCGAACCCATAACCTAAAAGTACAAGACCTACCATATACTATCAGATACCATGACTGCTCTCTCATCAGAACAAGGAACTATAAAAATACCACGGATAAGATAAACAACAAAAAAAAAGTGCTCAAGTCTCATTTAAAACAATTAAATTAAATAAACAGAGCTAATAAAGAGTTTATTGTCTCTGTGCACATCTAGGTTTGAACTCAGGTTGTTTCGTTAATAGGTTTTTACATAATAAGTAGCTATTATTAGAAGTTGAATAACCACATACGAAATGTGACCCCAGCTATTTAAAAATGCCAAAGACAAGGCTACAGAGCGTGCCAAAGAAATATACATACATAGACATCACATACATACACTCGAAAAACATAACCCTCCTTCTTACGCAGTCGGATAAAAAACCCTCCTGGCGCCGGTTACATAAAAATTAATTGCATGCAATTAATTTTTGATAATGTCCGAGTGGATAGAGTATGTTACCCACTGACCTAGATCATGTATGTATAACTAGCTGCGCCCCGGGGTTTCACCCGCGTAAATGTCGATCCCGTGGGAATATCGGGATAAAATGTAGCCTATATGTTAATCCAGGTTGTCAGCTACCTCCATACTAAATTTTATCAAAATTGGTCGAGCCGTTTGAGCGTGAAGAAGTAACAAACATATAAACACACACCCACACCCCCACACACACCCCCTCATCCTCACACACTCACAAACTTTCTCCTTTATAATATTAGTATAGTCAGTGGTGTAACCGGACTTAGAAAAGGGTAACACCGAATAACATGTCCCCGGAAATTTACTAATACGAAACACTTAACAACGCATGCAGGCTACCACGAAAACTTATCGCCGTAGCCATGCGATCTCGAATAACCAAATCACTAATTTACCAATTCGAAACTAAGCCGTAGGTCCCGGTTTTCATTTGTAGATCTTTGAAATTCGTTATGGGTAGTCAGAAGCTCGAAATTCTGTCATCCAGTCTAATCAGGCGACAGGAATGTTTGCGGAAGCACGTAATGACGGTTTCAGTACCATTCTGCGTAAGAAGACTGCTTCTATGATGCGCAGAGTGCGTGGGACCGGCAATGACATTCTGAAGGTCATTAGTGATAAGTATAAAATGAAAGCTCGAAAACACATTCACAAGAAGTTGGCAGATTCGTCAGGTTTTCTTGTTTCTCTCTCATACTTTTTTTTTTTAATATTTTGTTGTATGTAAGTATGTATCTAAGTATTTATTTTTTATATTTTCTAAGTTGTGTTCTGTAATTGCACCTACTGTGTATTGTCTCTGCATCACCCTAATGTAGACTGGTAGAAAATGCCCAAGGCATTAAGTCCGCCTTTGTGCAGTTTTTTACTTGTGCATAAAGTTTAATAAATAAATAAATAAGCCGTGCTGCACCTTATGGCGCATTGCGTACGTGTACCTGTACATATACCAGGTGCGTCTGGTGAGAATCTTTTTTTTCCGTTTGTTACTAATATAGCTTTTAAGTAGTGTGTATTACTAACATCATACGGATCAATGTTTGAAATAAAGTATTTTTTTTTTATCAAAGCGTATCGTATTACCCAGTTACTGGGTTATGGAGGCCGGACAAGCAGTCGCTCCATGTCATCATAATCAGCCTGTAATGTTCCCACTGCTGGGACACAAGCCTCCTCTCCTCGAGAGGGAGTGGGCTATAATCTACCACGCGGGCCCAGTGCGGGTTGGTAGATGTCACATATCTTCGAATTTTTGGTTCTAGGACATGCCGGTTTCGTTACGATGTTTTCCTTCACCGTTTTGAGAGCAGTGGTGATGAAATAAGTTACACAAAGTAAAGTGCCTGCCTGGGTTCGAACCTACGACCTACAACTCGTAAGTCGTGGCCGTTACCATTGTGCTGGTGGCAGTGTGCGCTGCACCCAAAAAATATTCGTATTCAGCTGCATCTGGTTAGACTGGAAGCCAACTGGTACGTCATCGTGAGGAAACTTGCATGTTCTATAATCAAAAACCGACGTGGTGTATTGCAGTCCTCTCCCTCTCAAATAGAAAGTGGCTGTATTACAGCAGTGGACAAATTATAGGCTGATTATTATATACTCGTGTTAAAACCAGAGACGAAAATGATAAAATAACAAAGGTATTTGCAAGGCAAGTGTGGGTGGAAACGCCAGGATTGGAGGCCCTGGGAGGACATATAGTGACCTCATTGGCGATGTTCAGAAGGATTAGGCCCGTAGTACTTGCAACCAGCGTGCGTGTATGACTAGATGAGGGTGGAGTATGAACGTAAACGAGGCAAAAGGAGTATGTAATTATCGAAGCAAGTGGCGTTCTTCCCATGAGGGGAAGAACGGGAAGAAAGGGAAGAAGGGGCAGTGTATTGATGTAAAAATGATAAAACAATACAGAATCAAAACTGACTGCCTATGTGCTCGAATACATAATTAGTAAGTAGGTACAATAAGACGACTATAATACAGATTTGATCTGACATTCTTGCGCTCGGACAACCAAGCAAGGTCGCACACACAAAAAGTCTAGTCACGGACATTTACAAAGACTTTGAATGAACGAGTATGTGTTGCATTGTCAGCTGCTTTTA
The DNA here is from genome assembly GCA_951800025.1 of Oligia strigilis. Classification (NCBI taxonomy): domain Eukaryota; kingdom Metazoa; phylum Arthropoda; class Insecta; order Lepidoptera; family Noctuidae; genus Oligia; species Oligia strigilis. Next base: position 2,913,001 of record OX637547.1, read on the forward strand.
GTCGTAGATGGTAAGTTCCTTATGATTGCTATTAATCTCTTTAATACCTACTGATCAGAGCGTCACATCTTTTATTTACAAAAATGCAATAATAGTTTTCCGACTCAGATTTATAGTTATTAATGTATCGAAATTGAGCAGTGGTAAAGGCCACGACTTACAAGTCGTAGGTCGTGGGTTCGAGCCCAGACGGGGGCTTTACTTTGTGTCAATTATTCCATCCCGCACTCGGCCGCGTGGAAACTAATCGAAAAGCTCAACATGTCATTGATATCTTTTTTAATATAAAAATGAAACGCTGATTGTGTTGCTAAGCACAAATCTCGAGAACAGCTGAACTGATTTCGCTAATTCGCTTTTTAGAATATTCCTTGAAGTACGAGAATGGTTCTTACGCAGAGAAAAATTTAATATATCTATGGGAGTAGAGTAGAAGTAATGTAGGAGTAGGGTAGGAGTAGTGTAGGAGAAGGTTAGGAGTAGGGTAAGAGCAGGTTAGAAGTAGGGTAGGAGTAGGGTGGGAGTAGGGTAGGAGTAGTGTAGGAGTAGGGTAGGAGTAGTGTAGGAGTAGGGTAGGAGTAGGGTAGTGGTAGGGTAGGGTAAGGGGTAGGACACCACGCAAACGAAGTAGCGCCGGGCAGCTAGAAATAATTTATATGGCAAAACAACATTTGCCGGGTCAGCTAGTCTCTAATATTATATTTATAATGACAAAGCTTTTCTAACATTATTTATTACTTACCTACCCTTTTCACGGCTCAAAATAGACCAGCTATTGACATCCGACAGGCTATCTTATCCAAAATGACACATTTCGGTAACCTGATTTGCCTTGCCCCGACAGCAAACAGCTGTCGGAAGAATTGCGGTCGTCTAACTGTCAACATTTTCGGGTTTTGGACTTGTGAATAGCGTTTAGAGGACTCCTACCATGACATTGATTGATGTACAGACTCCAGCACATCAGGCTACCCGAAACTGTCTAGTTTTCCCAATCAACTTTGAACCTTATGATTTAGCGTTAAAGTTGAAAATCTGTTTGAGAAATTTGACAGATTGTAGTAAGTTGATGTGACGGTGCGGAAGCGTATCGAGTGGAAATCTTGACGACTAGTTGTAACTATTTTTGGATAGAGTTGGCAAAATTAATCAAAATCAAATACCTAACTATTTTTGCTCATTAAAAAAACCATGCAATGATATTTGACCACTCATACCAATGCTGTATCGTAGGCGGATATGGGTCGGCATTTAGTGCAGGAAATGAACCAATACGCTAAGAGTACCGGTTCGCCGTGAAAGCCTTCGCCGTGGCGTGGGTAATACCGGCTGCGATCTAATGGTCTGTTTTATGTGGGAAAATATTGAGGTGGTTGCTTGCTTTCGTTAGTGGGGTAAGCAGCGAATAGTAAGCTACTGAAAACAAGCCTTAATTTGTATGTTCATTGTCATTTTGATTGATATATGTATTTAAGTCTGGTAATGGACCTCCGAATTACTTCTTCAACGAAATCGTCATGACTAATACATCACATGGAAGAATTGATCGAGAAGGGAAGGGTAATTCAAACTAAACCTTAATTGAAGTAACTGAACGTTTGTTTCAATGAAACTATTGAAAGGCACTTTTTTAAATTGTCAAAGAAGTCGTTCAATCAGAAAGATGATACGTAGTTGCCCATTCATTTCATTTTCATGCCCAAAAATTAGAGATATAATTTTTTTTCCGGGATTGCATTCTTTCGTCTCCTATATTGTTATTCTCAGAGTTTTGGTTCATTTTCGTGAAAAGATATGCATGTTGTCTCTAATCTGAGGGCTACCTGGGACCTTTATGTAATTACAATCTCATATTATGTTACATATTGTGTGTTCTACTACTTACCACGTTCAAGACTCATAAAAATCTACATAGTAAACAAGTTTGCTAAAGAGCAAGATTCAGGAAGGAAATACACCTGTTTTAAAGGTCACTTGATACCTACATGAATCACTGGTGAACGTACTTTCACTCAGATTTCGATGTAGTAACATTAAAGTTATGATTAACGCTCATTTCTTTTGGTGAATCATACAATATTTTGACCACAAAAGAGAGTTTTAATTGTTTACATATTTTTACTTTTAGTTTTACTTTTAGACTTTTAGTTTTTATATTAAATTTTCTTACTCATTTAGATCGAAACGAATATTTAGTGTATTTATTAAAACACGTGTTTTACACGTTTTAATTCACATGAATTGATTTAAAGATAAACGTCATACAAACTCAAACTCAAAGCATTTATTTCAAATAAACCAATTACAGCACTTTTGAATTGTCAAGGGGTTGGTCAGTCAGAAAGATGAAGCTAGTTGCCCATTCCAAAGCGTAGTAGGTACCTATGGAGTAGAACGGGCAAGAAAGTCCATGGACACTCTAACTCAACAAAAGCTGTTTAAAAAAAAAAAACCTTGTAGTGAAGCACAGTTCTTTTATTTTTGCATTGAAAAGAGTAAATATTTTAGCTTATACATATTGTTGTTCTTCGTAGTCTCCTATGACATTTCCAATAATAATTAGAGTGAGAACATTTTTTGGTAATATATCATAATTATTTACTGACTTTTCAATTAGACTTGTGGGTACGAGTTAGCAAAACTCAACAGAACATCAGAGGGGAGGCAGAGGTTACAATCGGCGACCGTAGGTTCAATTAAGGTAAGGGACAAAATACCCAAAATGAGTTGAGTATACAGTTTTGTTCAGAATTTTGCGCTCTTTCGAATGGTGTATAAGAAAAAATTCTAGCTTAAAAAAAATGTCCCTTACCCTACTGATTTTTGGATTCGAATTTCGAATCAGCCCCATAATAACAATGTATCTGAAAAACTATGCAATATAGCAACTTGAAATGGTGTAATTACCGCCGCCAATCCACTTCAAATAAGGTAAGGGTCTTCCCAATCAACGAATTATTCTTCACACATTTTTTCAACAAGACCTTTACACTATTTTTTCATTATAATTGGATCCAACGTAGAGATCAATTTAATGTAAGGGACATTACTAACAAAATACGTTGGTGTAAGGGACGTCTATTTTCTTAAATAGCTAACTTATTTAAATAAATGTTACACAGGTAGATAGAGCACTAAAATACAAGATTATGTGTAAAATCAGATCCGAAAAAGGTTAATAACAAAAAACGTTATAGGCGATTTAGTCCGAAAAAAAACTTTGTCGGCCTCTCCTGAAAAATCGTATTATGTCCCTTACCTCAATTGAACCTACGGTCGACGACATTTCGCCAGTAAGAACATGAATGGTGGTTAGAATATTATCAGAATTCTAAATATCAGACACTGCTCGCTAAATAAACACTCTCACACAATAGGCATAACGGACAGTCCCCTGTGCAGGGCTTGCCTGTGCAGGGCTTGAAGGGCTGATGAAACCATTGCGCATGTGCTCTTTGAGTGCACAGGCGTCACCCAGATAAGGTCAGAAACCCTCGAGACACCCAGATCGTACACAGATGTTCTCAACAGACCAGGAGACTTAATCAGCTTCTGGAGGGAGGTGGGCTGGTTGGAATAACCACCAACGGCCGCCATGGCCCACGCACAATGGTCCCTTGAAGGACTAAGTGCGGAAATCAAACCTATAACATAGAACATATTATCAGAATACTCAAATCTGTCTCTCATGTCATGACACACCATCAGCTCTCTCCTTTTTTTTTTAGCCTGTTCTGTCCCACTGCTGGGCAAAGGCCTCCCCCATTTCCTTCCACATTTCCTTATACTGTGCTCTCTCCCTAAACACCATTTTTACCGACTTTACAAAAAGGAGGAGGTACTATGTTCGGGTGTTTGTATGTTTTTTTTTTTTTTTTTTTTTTTTTGTATGTTTGTTCATCGAATACGCCGCCAATTGTCGACGGATTTTCAAAATTCTTTTTTTGTTCGAAAGTAGATAGTTCTGAGGTGGTCCCATTGTCACCAAGTTAGGATCTGATGATGGGATCTTAGAGAAATTGAGGGCAACCCTCAAATTTTATAGGCTCACTTATTGTTTTTCGCATATTTTATGAAGTATCTTGTGTATTTGTGTATGGTTGTCACCATCTCAGGTAGCTGGGCTGATGATGGAAGGTACAACTCCTTAACAGTAAGAAGTTACTCGAACAGGCAAGGACTGTTTTAGTAAATTGTTTTATTGTTTGATAGGGCATTTGCCACATTTGGTCTCATGATCATCAAGTCATGACCTGATGCTGCAGTCAGGATAGTCTGCAGAGTACCTACCTAACTCCTCGACAACTAACAGCAGATATATCGTGTTTAGGCTCATTGAAAAGGGATCGATGTGTGGATAAACGTACTGATACTGAGGAACACCGAAGACCTGATGCTGAAGCCAGGAGCATCAGAAAAAGTACAAACCTTTAAATTACAGCACCGTAGTCGTGTTTGGGCTCATTTTAAACAGGACTAATTTTAAGTTCAATGCAATGTTGACATAAGTCTGGCCTGATGCTGCAGCCAGGATTATCAGCATCTAATCTAAAAACTAATAAAAGGAGAACTCCTCAACAATTAACGTCCCTGCATCGAGAAAAGGAATATTTTATAAAAAGGCGATGGGCAAGTTGACATTAGGCTATTGTAACTTAGATAAATTATAAATAGACCCACTAAAAAGCGAGAAATAAAAACTTTTTAACAAAAAAAAAACCGACTTCCAAAAAAAAACACTACAAACTGAAAAATAACTTTATTTTCGGAAGTCGGTGGCAAAAACTAAAATACTGATCCCTAAGACACCGACTTCCGAAATTAAAGTTATTTTTCAGTTTGTAGTGTTTTTTTTTGGAAGTCGGTTTTTTTTTTGTTAATTTAGTTTGTTTTATATCTGACGAAAAATTACTACGCTACTCGTCGTATTCGTAACAGTTTTCGAACTAGTTATAAGAAATCCTGTATGTAAATAGCGAGACTACCTTCAGAATTTTCTCTCCTTCTACCTTAATCCATCCAAAGGTTGTTCTTTAAAGGATCGCTTTTAGCGATAAGACCGCCCATTCTGTAAATTTTCTATATTTATTATGTTTTATAGTGTGTACATAATAAAGATTATGTTCCGTAATCTCGTCCTCATAATTTTATTTACTGTAGTATGCACTTTGCATGCTGCGCTGCCACAATATTTAAAGATGAATATATTTTTCTAAAAGAAAAACAAACTAAATGCGTCCATCACTAGTTTCGCGGTAACATCCCTAGTGACGCTTCCTCATCTGCCATTGTACTTTTTTGTGCGCTGCGTTGTTCACGTATTCACGTAATTATTTGTTTTAGCTTAGTAATTAGACCCTATAAGTATGGGGAAAAGGAAATCGGAACTATCTATTATTTATAGAGATTTAAAAAAGTTAAGAAGGAAAATTAAAAGAAGCCGCCATTTGGGTAAGTTCGTGAACTATTTTAAATTGCAAACTATCTTCATTTAGATAAAAATGTATATACATCACATATAATTGGGTCGTACACCTTTTACGGAAGATTCAAATCAAAAATACGCCGTATCCGTACGAACACCCACCATGTTTTAATTTGTATGAAAATTGAAATTCAACAACCGCCATATTGAGCTTTCACGAGAGGTTAGCCGGCGTGATAGTATCCTAGACCTCAAGAGCTTTCACGGGAGGTTGGCCATGAGGATCTATACATCCAATTTACTGTAGCATACACACGCTATTGAGCTTTCACGAGAGGTTAGCCAGCGTGATAATTCTACCGCCATAATTGAGCTTTCACGAGAGGTTAGCCGGCATACAATATTACATTATTTGGTGTACCTAGAGCTTTCACGAGAGGTCAGCCATGGTCAGACCATAATGTTAGCGTTCGCTTTTTTCTCTTCAGACGAGTATGATGAACATGACAGCCAGTCATGCAGTCGGAGCCGGTCACACAGTCGAAACCGTCCGTATCATCGGAGGCGGTCACATAGTCGGAGGCGCTCAGACAGTCGCCCCCGTAGCCACCCCAGTCCGATCAGCAGTTCACGCTCACGTTCGCGCAGTCACTCAATGGAGAAACACATGGACGAACATGTCCCCACTCAGGAGAGTGACCCACCCAAAGAACAAACGGTACAGGGGGCACCTGAAGTACCTGAAGAAATAATTAAAATCTTAGGTGACGAAGGTATTGTCCCTCATAAAAAAGCTGAGGACCTACATAGCAGCTTAAATACAAGATGGATAGCTATTCTTCAAGATGGTCTAAATGCAGAGACGAGAGACATAATTATAAAGAAATATGATACTCCTAACAACTGCCAGTTGTTGATGCCACCCAAGCTCAACGAGGAAGTGGCAGCAGCCATGAATGACAGTGGAACCAAGCGTGATAAAAGGATCAGTGACAAACAAGCCACACTGGCCGCTGCCATCTCTGCAATCGGACAGGTGCTAAACATAATGTTGACCCAGCAGAATATAAAAGAAATTGAGACACTTAGTGATGCTTCACGGTTATTATGTGACATATTTCACAGGGACACTGTCACAAGACGGTCACTAATCCTCCCAGGTCTAAACAAAGACCTAAGAGAACTAATGGAAAATACAACAATAACAGAATATCTGTTTGGGGACAAACTGCAAGATAGAGTGACCGCCTGCAAAGCAGTAAAGAAGTCGGCCCAGGAACTAAAGAATACGGCGCCTTCAAAACCCAAGCTACCTGCAAAACGCAAGTTCAACAACAACAATTTAAACTACCGGGGCCCTCAACGACCACCAATGCCTCGTCCGAGTGGGCCGAAACTGAAGATGAGGCGCCCAACATATCAGCAGACCGCGCCGTCGAACCATGCCAGACGGTCCCCACCGAGGCAGCAATATCGTCGCCAGACGCGCCGTTGAACCAGGTACAAACAGGCAGATTACAGTATTTCCTTTCTAACTGGGATAGCATCAACACTAACTCTACAATACGTGATTGGGTATCAGGGTACAGAATCCCATTCACTAGTGAACCGTCACAGAGTTTATATCCAGCCAACAATAATTTTTCGGAGAGGGAAAGAACGTTGATTTCTTTAGAAATAGACAAATTGTTGCAGATAGGCGCTATAGAACCATGTAATCCTGTAGAGAAACAATTCCTATCTAGTATATTTCTTCATCCTAAGGCAGATGGCACATGGCGCTTTATTTTAAACCTTAAGAAACTTAATAGATTTATTAACACAATTCACTTCAAACTAGAGGACATTAGAATGGCAACCAGACTAATGAGTCAAAATTGTTACATGGCAACTATTGACCTTAAAAATGCATACTATTTATTGTCAGTAGAGAAATCTTATAGGAAATATTTGAGATTTCAATTTTTAAACATAACATATGAATTCACTTGTCTCCCCTTTGGTCTCAGCACAGCACCTTATGTGTTCACTAAGATTATGAAACCAGTCATGTCCCATCTCAGGTCACTAAAGCTTATGTCAGTGATATACCTTGATGACATTTTGTGCTTTGGTGATGATTATGAAGAGTGCAAGGAGAATATAGATATTACTATACAATTACTTGAAAGCTTAGGGTTCATAATTAACAAAGAAAAGAGTAGTTTAGTACCTAAACAAAAATGTAAGTTTCTAGGATTTCTCCTAAATTCCACCAATTTTTCTATATCACTCCCTGAAACTAAAATAACAACAATTTCTAAAGCTATTCAAAATATGTTAAAAACAGATAAATGTAAGATAATAGAGTTAGCAAAATTATTAGGCTTACTTGTAGCAGCATGTCCAGCAGTGGAATATGGTTGGCTATATACAAAAATCCTTGAAAGACATAAAACAATAGCTTTAGTAGATAACCTTGATAATTATAATGCAACCATATTACTAAATAGCAAAGTTGCAATGGATTTACAGTGGTGGACATCTCACCTACACCATCATTGCAAAATTAAAGACTTTAATTTTAAGTTAGAAATTTTCTCCGATTCTTCACTCACAGGCTGGGGTCTTGTCTGTAATGGTATTAGAAGTCATGGTTATTGGACAGACCGAGACAAACGGTTTCACATCAATTACCTGGAATTGCTAGCAGCTTTTATAGGCTTGAAAACATTTGCATCACACCTAACTAATTGTGAAATCTTACTTAGAATCGATAACACTACAGCTATAGCATATATCAATAAAATGGGGGGATCACGATACCCTCATCTCAATGATCTAGCTAGAAGATTATGGCAGTGGTGTGAGGACAAAGGCATATGGGTGTATGCATCTTATATAAGCTCTAAAGAGAATACCGTAGCAGATAAGGAATCCAGACGCTCACATTCTGAGATAGAATGGAAGCTTTCAGACATAGCATACAGATCAATTGTTAAAAGCTTTGGCTGTCCAGAGATTGATTTGTTTGCCAGCCGAGCCAATGCTAAGTGCCATAACTATGTCTCATGGTACCCAGACCCAGATGCAATTTCCATAGATGCCTTCACCCTTAAGTGGAATACAAACTTCTTTTATGCATTCCCCCCATTCGCACTACTAAGTAGGACTCTTCAAAAAATAAAAAAAGAAGGGGGGAAAGGTATTGTGGTGGTACCATACTGGCCATCGCAACCATGGTATCCACTTTTTGAATCCATGATCATATCTGAAGAATTAATCTTTAGACCTCACCTCAATCTATTACAATCTCCTTTCAGGGACCCACATCCCCTACACAAGACCTTAACTCTTATAGCAGCTGTATTATCAAGGAAGCCTTCCTAAGAAGAGGAATTGCCCCATCTTCAATGGAAGTTATGCTGGCCTCCCTTTCGGATAAATCAAGAAAACAATATGACTCTGCCCTGAAGCAGTGGTGTGTCTTCTGTAGGGAGCAGGAGATAAATCCCATATCAGCATCAATACCCATGATTATTTCATACTTGACTACTAAATTTAAAGAAGGGTTATCCTATAGTTCTCTCAACTCTATTAGATCAGCCTTATCACTGATCATAGGACCACATGTAGGAGTGGATGATAGGATGAAACGTTTCTTTAGAGGTATTTTTAAGCTGAGGCCAAAGAAACCTAAGTATGAAGAGGTCTGGGACCCTTGTATAGTCTTAAATTATCTGTCTACCTTGTATCCAAATGCTAGTCTTAGCCTAGAAGTACTTACTAAAAAACTGGTCACACTTTTGGCACTTGTTACTGCTCATCGAGTACAAACATTATCACTTATATTAGTAGAAAATATATCTCTAAATGGAGATAACATAAGTGTTAAGATTTCAGATTCTATCAAGACCTCTGGGCCTCATAAATTGCAGCCCAACCTCATTTTACCTTATTTTAAAGAAAACATTAATATTTGTCCTGCAACAACACTGTTATCCTATTTAAATGTAACTAAAAACTTAAGAATTGATAATGATAATAAGAGATTAATACTGACATTTAGGAAACCTTATCACTCAGCTTCATCAGCATCCATTAGTAGATGGATCAAACAGATACTATCTGTTAGTGGTATAGATGTCACTAAATATACTGCCCATAGCACGAGGCATGCAGCCACGTCAAAAGCCTCTGAGGCAGGTGTTAACATTGAAATAATTAGAAAGTCAGCAGGTTGGAGCGATAACTCTACAACCTTTGCTCGGTTCTATAAAAGACCTATCATTCGTGATCCCAACTATTTTGCTCAAGCAGTTTGTGGCATTCATAATAATAATTGTGACACCTTGTGATTTATATACAGCAGAGTAAGCTTGCTCACTCCTCTATCATTAACTAGTATTTAAGGGAAACAAATACCTAAGACTGTATGTTAATATTAATTAATATTTTATAAAGTTTAAAATGTTACACAGAAGGGATTGTCAACTGATGTAACAATAACCATTTTGATTAATACTTACTTAAATTGCTAAATCATTTATGAGAAAAAAAGCATAGACTGATTGTAGCATAATTCTAATATGTATCTAAATTGGTATTTTTTTAAAATAAGTTGTTTATTTTCAGTTATATTGGATTAAGTAAGAAGAAGACTGATTAAACAATTTTTATCCTAATTGCACAACTTTCTTCTTTAAACATCTACAGTAAATAAAATTATGAGGACGAGATTACGGAACATAATTATAAAGATCGGACTAACTTACCAAGTGACGTCCGATCCTCAATTATGTGAAGTAATCTCGTCCTCATCCTATTCCCAACCCTACCCAGAATATGTTTCAGATTCTCACCCTTATCGAAAGTTGTGTGCTTTGAAACAATGGCAGATGAGGAAGCGTCACTAGGGATGTTACCGCGAAACTAGTGATGGACGCATTTAGTTTGTTTTTCTTTTAGAAAAATATATTCATCTTTAAATATTGTGGCAGCGCAGCATGCAAAGTGCATACTACAGTAAATAAAATTATGAGGACGAGATTACTTCACATAATTGAGGATCGGACGTCACTTGGTAAGTTAGTCCGATCTTTATAAGTATTCTATCTATCGTCTATCATGCAGATAAAGTGGATAAAACAGAGATTAAAACAGAAGACAAACTTGCAGGGGATCGAGGGGGGGGTGGAGGGGTTCAGGGGATCAGACCGAAATAAATCGCAATAACTGGGCAAGGATAAAATCTCCACAAACATACTATATTCTGTGAAAACTTTAATAAAATAAAACCCCATACATAGTCAACTGTCACACTGCTCTAGTCACTCGGTTTTTGGCGTTGTTCAAAAATAGATCCCTCAAAGATAGATTTATGATTGATAGATGCATTTCCAATTTGTGGGCAAAGGGGTTTTTGCTGTACACATCCTGGTGCTAGTCGATGACATGACGGATGACGGGATGACGATGACGTATTGACGGGATATAGAGGCGAAGTATTTTAGAGCATGGCTGAGTTTTTGAGATAGGATTTCAGAGTAACAAAAAATAAATATTTCTTTCTATCTGTTCCTTGGGATCTCTGGACAGAGAGAGGTGGAAATGTTGACTTTTTTTTGTTTTTGCTCGGCTTCTTAGGGTCGTAGCATGATATTATACAACCTTTATCCTTCCTCAAGAATTGGGCTATCAAATCACACTATAATATTATAAAGGCGAAAGTTTGTGGGGGTGTGTTCATATGTTTGTTACTTCTTCACACTCAAACGGCTGGACCAATTTTAATACAATTTTGTATGGAGGTAGCTGACACCCTGGATTAACATATAGGCTACTTTTTATCCCGATATTCCCACGGGATCGACACTTATGTAGGTGAAACCGCGGGGCGCAGCTAGTTCTAAAATAATTGTAGTTTCAGAGATTAGCTCGTTCAAACAAATTTTAATAAACTCTTCAACTTTATTATTGTAGATAGATATTAAAAGATTGACATTTCCTTTGCTTTGCATTATAATATTCTTAGAATTCGGGTTTCGTGAATTTTAATACGAGGAGTGGAATGTTCCGACACGAACGACCATAGATAAACCTCGGCTTTGTGTTGACTGAGACTCGTGGTAAAATAGGGTTAAACAATTTGTATTTGTAAGAATATTTTGTGGTAATGTTTACAAAAACTTTTGGAAGCTATTCTTGACTTTGAGTCCCTAAAAATATAATTTATATAATATTTTTTTTCTTGTCTTTATATAACATAATGTGTGTACATAAATCCATATTAATATTATAAATGCGAAAGTGTCTCTGTCTGTCTGTTACCTCTTCCTCAGAATCGATTTAGATGAAATTTGGTACCTATAGGGATAGTTTGAGTCCCGGGAAAGGACATAGGATACTTTTTAATGAAACGGATTTTGATGAAACTTTACAGTTATATAGCATAAACATCAGAATAACATAATATAGGATACTGTTTATCCCGATATTCCCACAGGATTGACACTTATGCGGGTGAAACCGCGAGGCGGTGGTGGTAAAATAAATAAATAAATGAATCGGGCTCAACTTAAATAAGGAACATTTTTAACTGTAATCCTCATAGTTTGGATTGTCACCCACTCACCTCACATTGACCTACAGGAGAGGTGGTGGCCACGTGGTATCGGCCCCGACTTACGAATTGTAGGTCGTGAGTTCGAACCCAGACAGGCACTTTACTTTGTGTAAATTATTGCATTACCACTGCTCTCAAAGCGGTGAAATTGCAGCACGTTAAATTATGGACTTGTCTTCGACAAGGCAAGGCGCATGTATCTAATCTTTATCGTTCAATCGATTGCGATTTTTTGTTTTTATTGACCGAGAGGACCCTGCCTCACAAAGATATGTAGTAGCAAATGGTATCACAACGGACATAGCTCGTTTGACCAGAATTGGGTAAGCTTGACTCAAAGAACAGCAAAACTTTACTGAGCTGCTGCGGACCCCTGGCACTCATGTTACAGACCCACTTACGTTATAGACTGATTATCCAACTCACATTGGCGTTATAGATTACCAGACACCTAACTAGTATTCATGTTTGGTTATTGGCAAAACAATAATAAAACACAAGCAAATCTTGCTCCACAAGGCTCCAATTACCTCTATTATAATCTATCAGCCTTCATCGAAATGTTTTTACCTATATGTCGTTAACTGCTCAAGGTGAACTGGCACTCGAGTTGTAAATGTCGACTGCATTCATCGTTATGATTTAAATCACTTGATATACTGGTCCTCGGTGCATCTGGTGGTCGATGGAGGTGAATGATGGATTGCGTTAGATGTTAGGTCTGTTTTCAGACTAGAGTTCATCATCATCATCATCAAGAATTAGGAAACAACCATTGCTATTCTTGGGTCTTCCAAAAACCGCAGCACTGAGTAATCGGTGCTTTGCTCCAATCTGGTAGTTTTCTGCTCAAGTTACGGTTTCCTAAAAGAGCGGTAGCCGCACATAACGGACGTAGTGACGACTGTCATGAAAATTATGACAGGGGCAAAGATTTTAATGGTTAGATTCGCCTGTAGACAGAGTAATCTATAGACTCATGGTATCCGTGTCACCGAAAGGGACAAAAATATACGGCAATCTACATCATACCTTAGCATTTTCACAGTTGCGCAAATGTACTATTATTGAATTATGCATGAAAAAGATCTTATTTTCCGTTTAATCGCGGTGCATTATTTTATTATTCCTTCATGAACGTCAAACTTGTTGTGCACATTAATGTGATTAGCCGACAAGCAGTGAGGGACTGTCTCTTTTCTTTGCTAGTGACGTTAATATATTTCTCTTTTTCTTGTGCGAATGAAAAAGAAGATATGCAGCAGTCTATAGTTTATCTCTGTCTACGGATTCGCCCCACCGCGTCAAAAGATAGTCGCGTTTCTGTTTCGTTTTGACACCTCTGACACACAATGACGTAGTGACTTGACTTGATTGTCGTCGAAACGCTATTTAATAATGTGTGAGATCACTCTTTTTAGTATGAATACGTTTTCGAGTGACTCATACTCGAAAAAATATGACAGCCGCACAGGTCGATCGATCAGGTTAAGCTACGCTTGCCGCGGTTGGTCTGTGGACCATCTTTACATACCGTGACCCCTCCGTACCTCGGAAAGCCGAAGCCGTCAGAAGCCCGAAAGTCTGACAACCAGTGTTACCAAGGGGTAACACTTACCACTTACTTACGAGGGGGTAGGTTTATCGTATTACCCAGTAACTGGGTCGTGGAGGTCAGATAGGCAGTCGCACCATGTAAAATACTGGTATTCAGCTGCATCCGGTTAGACTAGAAGCCGACCCCAACATAGTTGGGAAAAGGCTAGGCAGATGATGACTTTTTCGAGTGACTCATAGTACGGTGAGGTCAAAACTAGCGATTCATGTCTTTGGGCAGCGGGGATTGAATTTACGGTTTCAAAAACGCATTCTAGAAAAACATACTAGCTTACTTTCATAGATTACGCTACAGTGACGTCTTTCACTGGTAAATTGTGGACGCTATGTACTGCTCTCAAAACGGTGAAGGAAAACATCGTGAGGAAACCGGCATGTCCTAGAACCAAAAATCCCAAGACGTGACATCTGCCAATCCGCACTGGGCCCGCGTGGTGGATTACGGCCCACTCCCTCTCATCGAGAGGACGCCTGTGTCCCAGCAGTGGGAACATTATAGGCTGATTATGGTTATGGATGTGCGGTCACCGCTTTTCTAGGAAACCAAAGCTTTAAATGCTGTATGTCACACAACCCTGTTCTGTCGGACTCTTCTGTGTGTTTTATTTATATATAACTGAATTAAACTGAATTTTTAATTTGTGTAGGTACTAAAAATGCCCTTCAGACCATATTTCGGCCACGGCGGCCAATTTCAACGGAGACTAGCCTTCGACGCAGAAGATATGTGTGCAGCAAACACAGGTGCACTCTGTCTTTCCTCACTACCATAGTCCGATGGGACGGCAATCCGACACGACCGGAGACAGATCAGGCGCAGAACCACCATCTCAACGTGCTTTCCGAGACACAGTACCCCCGTGTCTCACACCGCCAAATTCCAAATTCCGGGCTGTCTAATAGAAAAACTCAATAACACTTTGCCTGACCCGGGAATCGAACCCAGGACCCCACGCTCAGCAGTCACGCTTGGCAAGACAGGCAAAACTGCGATCTTCATAATTATATTGTACTTACTTTTTTTTGTTCACCTTATGCTGTCCCACTGGTGAGCAAAGGCCTCCCCCCCCAAGTCCTTCCAGAAATTATTTTTTGTTTATCCTATGCTGTCCCACTGGTGAGCAAAGGCCTCCCCCCCCCAAGTCCTTCCAGAAATTATTTTTTGTTTATCCTATGCTGTCCCACTGGTGAGCAAAGGCCTCCCCCCCCCCAAGTCTTTCCAGAAATTATTTTTTGTTTATCCTATGCTGTCCCACTGGTGAGCAAAGGCCTCCCCCCCCAAGTCCTTCCAGAAATTATTTTTTGTTTATCCTATGCTGTCCCACTGGTGAGCAAAGGCCTCCCCCCCCCAAGTCCTTCCAGAAATTATTTTTTGTTTATCCTATGCTGTCCCACTGGTGAGCAAAGGCCTCCCTCCCCCAAGTCCTTCCAGAAATTATTTTTTGTTTATCCTATGCTGTCCCACTGGTGAGCAAAGGCCTCCCCCCCAAGTCCTTCCAGAAATTATTTTTTGTTTATCCTATGCTGTCCCACTCCTCCCCCCCCCAAGTCCTTCCAGGAATTATTTTTTGTTTCGCCTATGCTGTCTCACTGCTGGGCAAAGGCCTCCCCAAGTCCTTCCAGGAACTCCTTTCCCGCGCCACCTCAAACCAGCCCTCGCAAAAAAATCTTCAATCGAAAGAAACATCGCAATGATCTCGTTTGTGGCACACTTTCATCGTTTTAACATAATAATATTACGTATTTTAAATTCATTGAAGTTCACATTTAAATCTTATTACATAAACGTTTAAGAAACAGGTGTGCCCGTTTCTGGTCCAAAGACGTTTACACCTGTGGCATTTCGCACATGAAATTTTAGGGTTCCCCTTCTGTTTATAGCGTGTTCAATTTCTCACTTTTACAATAACTTGCTTACTGACTGACGAAATAACCATTTGCTTGGTAACGACAGCTTAAAAATATCGGTGAAAGGTTTGATTGGAATAAACGCTGGAAATCTTTAAGATTAGTAGAAAACCATCTTTATTAAAATATTTGGCTTCAGACAGGAATTGAACTCGTGACCAAGATGCAGAAAGAAAGACAATCATTTCAACATTAGGATTCAGACAGCACGTTGTGTTTGTATGCGCTTCTGAATAGGTCGCACACACCATTTTTTTTTTTTATTGTGGGAAATCATCAAATGACCCCTCCCCCTCTGGGTGGAGCGGAAGGGAGTGTCAGACTCTTACTGACTAAAACCCACCCATGTTCCTTCCGTAGCTCTTTATGTTCCGGCCCAGCGGTAACCCTTTCGGACAATCTCGCTGACCCGGCAGGCTTCGGCCTTAGGGAACTTCTCTGCTGCTGACAGCCGCCGTCCGGCACGGGCCTGGTCCTCATCGGACGGTGAGCTACCCATTACTCTCCGTCTGCAGGCCCGCGCCTACAGTGGCCGGGAGTCGTCCCGTGGCTGTCGCACAAACCCTGGGTGCTATTTTGAATAATTAGTCAGGGATAGCCAAAGATGATGGGTTATTCAGTATATTTAACTACCACGTAACTAATGCTATATGAGTGCTTTGTAAATGAGTACAGCTGATTATAAACGCTGATCGTGTACTGTCGCCTTACACTATAATTTGTGCAAGGCCACGGAAAAGTGCTGGGGGCCTAAATCGCCACTTTGGCAGAATCATAAAAGGATAACATTATAAATCATAATATGGCGAAGACAGTCCATATTTTTCTTTTTTACGCTGCACTACGTAGGTATAATCAAAGAGATTGGGATTGGATTGATTAGTATTTTAGTACAGACAAAAAAAAAAACTGAAAAATCCTTCACCAATGGGATTTGATACGATTAACTTAACAGTTAACTGTCCATTATGATTCATAATGTTATCCTTTTATGATTCTGCCAAAGTGGCGTTTTTAGGCCCCCTGATCTCTGCAATGCGCGCGTGCCATGTACGATACATGACTCGTACAGTGTTGGCAAAGACGACGACATATCAAGCTATAAGCTGCTATCGGAAGCTGATATCGACATTTTCAATACTAGTGTTGCTAAATTGAAGAAAATTTTATCTAATTGCTTCTTTGAGCGTAAATAATAGTTTTTTTTCTGTTCTGCCATAAAGTCTATTACAATTTTTTTTCTGTTTCATAATGATTTAAATACTACACGTGGTTACTTGTAATTGGCCGTATTTTGTATAAATTATTACTTACCGTATTTGTTTAGCTGTAAGTTTTCCTAAAATAAATAAAATAAAATAAATAAATACATTTCCAGTTTATGTTCACTTCTCGTTGTAAGAAAAGCGTGTTCAATGCGAGGTCAGCCGAAACTGGAAATGTATCTATGTAGCTTGATGTGAGAGCAGTGGTGGCCCAAACAGCCGCGACTTACGAGTTGGAGGTCGTAGGTTCGAACTCGGACAGGCGCTTTACTTTGTTTAAATAATTTCATCACCACTGCTTTCAAAACGGTGAAAGAAAACATGGAGAGGAAACCGGCATGTCCTAGAACCAAAAAAAAAGTGGCACTCCAGGAGTGCCGACAAAAGTGAAAACAAAACGCAAACAGAATACTTTGTCATCACTCACTGACATATCGGATATACATTAAAACCGAGTACATCCCGAGGACACCCGAACACATCCGAGGCGGTGTCGGTTACGCTAACAGGTGGCGCGAATTCAATAGTTTTTTCCCATTTCAAAAAATTCCCAACGCGCCTAAAGAAGTTTTCACTTAAAAAATCGAAGATATGTGACATCTACCAACCCGCACTGGGTCCGCGTGGTGGAGTACGGCCCACTCCCTCTCACAGAGAGGAGGCCTGTGTCCCAGCAGTGGGAACATTACAGGCTGATTATGCAATAGCTTGATGTGTCGTCATGTGTACTGAAGTTGTATAATATAATAATTATAATAGTTTAATAAGTGCTGATGCAACATTGTCACTCCTTACCGATTTACAAAACAAGGTTAAGTACTACAAAAAATACCGACATCGAAAAAATATGGAAGATAAAAGTAGAAGTGTTACAAATACAGCTATATACAGCTTAAATTGAGTAGAAAATATTTAAATGAGCCGTAAACTTAAAACCCACCATATTTTAAATGATAGGTAATCCTATTCATGGTCCACGAGAGCTTCTGGCCATCGTCCAAAAACATCACTTTTCTAAATAGACCTTTACGGAATTGTAAACGGAAGAAATGCTCAGGTTTTCCTTTTTGTATGTAATAAACATCACCTGGATTTGACGGCCTCTGAATTTTACCAAAGACATTTGGCGAAAGTCAAAACTGAACCCTTAGCTCGCTTGTCATATCTTTCTGATCGCTTATATCGTCAACTCCATAATGGATTTTGATTTGGTTTTCACCATAATTTATACCATTCATTCCGGAAGGTTTATGTGTATATCGCATCCGGTCATTCGTTTGAATATTCGGAACGCTAGTGCCATCTGGTGGCGCTTGACAGAGTTTAGCCTGAGTTCGTGGGAGTCGACGACAGCTCGACAGAACGATGCTCTTGGACAATTGACATCGTACGAACAACATGTGCTCAGAAACTATCCTGCGTTCCGTATCTGGTTGTGTCGTGTACCTACAGTGTGTAATTTGCTAGTGTGATTAAATTGTTCGTGAAATTCTAATCTGATTTGAACTGAAAACGGTTATTCTATTGCGCAATAACCAATACATACCCACAATAACGCACTGTAGTTAAAATATGGCTGATGATAACGAGACACACATACCTTCTCCGTCATGTATAATAAATTATTTATTATATATATTTTAATATTATAAATGATTACTTTGCTGAGATATGGCCATGTTGCCATTGCACCCGTGCGAAGCAGGGGCGAGACGCTAGTGCATTCAATAATACAGTAGTGTATTTTCTGCTATTCTCGCGATCACATAACTAACTACCAAGATCGGTGATGACTGTCCATTGCAGTCATAGCACAGAAAATATCTCCGACCCCCAAGATATAAGCCTTGCTAAGTTTGGGGTCAACGGTCAAACGAAAAAATTGTGATGTAAAAACTTTATTGAGTTTATGCATTATGTAAGATTACTGTCTGTCATTCATCACCTTATCTTTTTTGCCAATAAAACTTTTTGTGTCTTCAAAGGAGGAGTGTTACAAACTTTTGTCACAAAGATGGGCGTTGTAGCAAGAACCCTTTCGCAAGAACCCACAAAACTTTTTCACTATCCTCAACTCATTTAAATATTATCACCGGCATTTTAATATGTGATACACCTACCAACGCTTCCTGCATACGTTGCACTGATATAATTGTCACAATTTGCTCAGTAACTCCGCAATAAGGTCAGTTGCAAAATGTACTGAGTGAAAGTAGTTTTACAACACCAGATAACCAGACCCATCCCTCCATACACTTTTGTATAAACGCCAGGTCTTTGCACTGGTTGGTTAACAACTAGTCTATAAGACCTCTTGACTTGGTTCGTCTTCAAAGAGACTTGGAACAAGCTAGAGGTCTTCCAACTGGTTCTGGGTACAATATAGTTGAGCAAATACTCGATTCTTGTTTAACGATTGTGTCTCGATGAATGATACATTAATCATTATAATCGTATGATCGGTAATTTGACAGATTTTTTTAGTGTTTCGTCACTGTTGAAATAGTTTTGTTTGTAATGATACGTCTGGAGAGCGTTTTGTAATGTAATTTAGAAATTATCTTAGTGCTGGATAGACATGAATCCTTGAAAAAGAGATCGGTCAGTTCTAAAATTTTGATAACATTGTAGTAACGAGTACTGATATAGTATAATTACAAAATTAATTTAGGAACCGGCTACAGACCAATATATAGCACTTCATAGAAGAAATTCTCGTGATTTTATAATAACCGGGTATATACAATAAAGTGCAATGTCCACTTCATAGAAGAAATTCTCGTAATTTTATGAACGTTCACAGTCTGATCTCAGTCTCAATCTGTCATAAATACCTCTAATGTCTCTAAATTTTTGAAAAAAAATTGGCATTATTTGTCGCTGAGATGAGATTGCGACTATATTTTGAACGTTTTTGACTACGAGAACTGGCCTTTTGTTTACGGCCAAGCAATGTCAGGAGAGAATCATACCAGTCTTAGAACAACATACAGTTGTGGTTGTGGTACATAATGAATGTAATCGGCAAGTTTAAGGCGCCCCCCAATTAGGAGGAAGATCTTTAAAAGGTGGCTGTGACAGACTGGATGCAGAAGGTCGAAACCTGGCTGTTGTAATGCAACTTGGGAAAGGCCTACGTCCAGCAGTGGAATGCGAAAGGCAGAGTTGATTTGAATAGTTCTGGAATGTGGTTGTGTTAAGGTTTACGACTGTCGAAACTGAATTTAGACCAATTACTATTAGGAGCTATAATTGCGCCTAATACTAGTTTCCCAAACTCAAACAAACCTGCATCAAAGGTGACAGTCCTACCACACACCGATTACCTAACTCACCTAATGCTATATTGCATCTACTATTTATAACATACTAGCTGCGCCCCGCGGTTTTACCCGCGTAAGTGTCGATCCCGTGGGAAAATCGGGTTAAAAAGTAGCCTATATGTTAATCCAGGGTGTCAGCTACATCCATACAAAATTTTATCAAAATTGGTCCAGCCGTTTGAGCGTGAAGAAGTAACAAACATATAAACACACCCCCACACACACTCACAACTTCCGCCTTTATGATATTAGTGTGATAGTTTATATTGTTATCTTTGTGTTATTTTAGAGTATTTATTTTAACTAGGATCTACACACATCAAAAGTGTCTAGGGATCAAGTACGTTTTATAGAGTATCGCATTTGATTAGAGAATTTTTTATTAAATTTTGATTAGAAATAGAAAATCAACACTGTCAATCAGGATTCCTATAAAAGTGTGTAATAGCATTTTTACAAAATGATTACAATTTCAGCATCGGAACCATTGACATAAATATTACTAGCGGAACTGAAAAAAATTGCATCGATATGGAGCGAAAACATGATTGGACACGAGAAGAGATGATGAGAGCCGTTGGAATGTTGCAAGCTGGTTCCAGCCAGATCATAGCCAGATCATAAGCCGCCTCTGGAGACGCGTTCGTATCACCGGCAGCGTGACGACATGGAAGACGATCTCGCATCACCACTCGCAGACAGGACCGGTACATCCAAAATACTACTCGTACTCAAAATAAACGTATTTCTTTCTTTCTTTCTTTACTCGACGGAATCGTACCATGACCGCCATGATATTGGCTACGAGGCTCCACAGCTCTTCAGGCTGATAAGCGACCAAACCATTCGAAATCGTTTACGTGAAGTGGGTCTGCGTTCCCGAAATTATTAATAGCCCAACGCAGAAGTGCAAATCAATTATTTACACTAATTGCACTAATGGTATGTTTAATAATAAACTCGTAACATGTCTATTTCGATAACGTTACCGTTAGATCATATTGAGCAATATTTGTGAAACCCGTTTTTTTCCGCTTATGATAAATTAGTGCAGTAATGCAATAATTGCAACATTGCAATTAACTGTCTGAGGTTTTTTGTTGGTCTTTTAATTAGATTTTGTCAAACTGAATATTGTAGTAGTTATCTAATAAAAAAATCCGTAATTAGGTATAAGGAAGATGCCAAAAATTAGTCTTACAAAAGGGTATCGTATTACCCAGTAACTGGGTTGTGGAGGTCAGATAGACAGTCGTTCTATATAAAATACTGGTATTCGGCTGCATCCAGTTAGACTGGAAGCTGACCCCAACGTAGTTAAAAAAGGCCAGGCAGATAATTTTTTTAATATTCATTTATTGTGCGTATGAGGAACAAAAGCGTTAATTGGAAATACTTACTGATTCATTTATTTTGAATTCATTCAATTTTTACTGAGTTATTCATTAAAGGATATTATGTCAAAGAGATGTTTCCGATCTTTGATGATTCAGGTAACATATTCATATTTAGATCTTTCCTCAACCTGCTTTTAATTGGTAAGATTCAAAAAAATATCTGTTGGAGAATAAATTAGTATTTAAGTGAAAGCATTGAAATCAGCTACTTGATGATAACAGCATGGTTTGCTACCGGCTTAGCAATTGGCTTCTGATCTCTAGGTCGCAGGTTCAGGAAGTTTGTGCATGTGAGATGTGTGTCTGTTAACCTACCCCCGTATCTAGAAGAAAGTGCCAGTTTAGGGCAAGTTTTAACAAAATAATGCGTTATCGCGATTATTCACAGCTCTTTTCTCGTCACAGCAAAATTAACATTGCACATTTTAAAAAAGTTCCCTTAATAACCAAGACTAATATGCTAAACCGAAATTTACATAAAAACTTTTCACTTTTTAGTTGTACCTACCTACCCCAAACAAATTCATATAACACTACCTACTTGCTATGTGAATATCAGTGACAGAAAGCTATTGAACACATCTGCCTACCCCTTTAAAGGGTACAGGCGTGATGTTATGTTGTGTGATTGCGTAAACAATGCAAACATATGCATAAGCAGCAATCGCGGTTAATTTGCTGGCATTTATTGAAGAGTTCCGTTGTCTGTCTCCGAAACTCATCATCAGATCTTTACGAAATTTAAATGGGACCATTTCGGAATAAACCTCTTTTGAACAAAAAATGTTTTTGCAAATCCGTCATATACCTATGAGGGAGTTATGCCCGAACATACATAAAAAAAAATTAAACATCCGAATTGAGCACCTCCTCCTTTTTTGAAGTCGGTTAAAAATAACATAACTTATCGCCCGAATTCCCCAAAGAGTAGGCAGAGGTGTATTTTTTTTTAATTGCTGAATCCCGCTCTTGACCTCGGTCACGCTTGATGTGGAAAGTGATAGATGCCCCTAGCTACCTATAGATTACCTATAGAGATACCCTGACCCCCCCTAGTCCCCTGAGGAACCTGTAGAGATGTACCTATAGTACACTCACGTTTCGCAAATTATGTTTGTCCCATGCAATCGGGGACAAGCCTATTGTCCGAAAGGGTTACCGCTGACCCGGAACATAAAGGGCTAAGGAAGGAACACGGGTGGGTTTTAGTCAGAAACAGTCTGACACTCCCTTCCGCTCCACCCAGAGCGGGAACGTCATTTGATGATTTCCCATTCTGAAAAAAAAAAAAAAACTGGCCAAGTGCAAGTCGGACTCGCACACGAAGGGTTCCGTACCACAGGGCCAAAACGCCGAAAAACACGTTTGTTGTATGGGAAAATATTTATTTTATTTTGTTTTTAGTATTTGTTGTCATAGCGGCAACAGAAATACATAATTTGTGAAAATTTCAACTGTCTAGCTATCGCGATTCTTGAGATATAGCCTGGTGACAGACAGACGGACGGACGGACATACAGCGAAGTCATATTAATAGGGTTCCGTTTTTACCCTTTGGGTACGGAACCCTAAAAAAGACTGCCACTGAAAAATTCCAGATGGCAAAACCCAATACCACTTTGCCCGGCCCGGGAATCGAACCTTGCAACCACTAACCCGAGGCAATCTTACATAACAATCCATCTACAAAACTGCATAATTATTCAATCACCAAACACTATGTCACCTGACACTAATATGGACCGGCAGTGCTCAAAGTATATTTTGTGGTCTGACCCACTTTCGCAAGTTCGCTTATTGATTTCAATTAGTCATGGTAGATTTCATTATGTATGTAGCGAATACCAGAACCGTGTATGTGTGTAGAATTACATGGTGATTATGCGGATGAATGAAGGTTATGATATTGGTGTTCTTTGCTATGTTTTTAGAGACAATAGTATATTGACTTAGCTGCTGTTTTTACCGACTTAAAAAAAAGGAGGTTATCAAGTCGACACGTATGTAATTATGTAATATTATTGGAATTGCATTATATTCACATATGACAATATATTAGGGCTTCCAAACAAATATACAAAATTTTATAGACGTATGTATTTCTCCGCAACTAGTAATCGGATCGTGACCATTTTTTTTATTGGCTTACATTTACTTCAACTTAGGGAACAGTGCAAGTTTCATCAAAATCGATTCAGGAATTTTCAAGATATGGACTAATACGTGAAAGTGTGACGGCCTGGCTTATTGATACGAGCTACGGGTGTAGTGTCAAAGGGAAAACATCTCAAAACCTTGGTCAAATTCTAGTGCAAAAACTAAAAATTACGAAATTAAAAAGTAATTTAAAAAAATTAAACCTACTTCAAAAAACTTTTTAACAAAAAAAAAACCGACTTCCAAAAAAAACACTACAAACTGAAAAAAAAAAACACTACAAACTGAAAAATAACTTTAATTTCGGAAGTCGGTGTCTTAGGGATCAGTATTTTAGTTTTTGCCAACGACTTCCGAAATTAAAGTTATTTTTCAGTTTGTAGTGTTTTTTTTTTCAGTTTGTAGTGTTTTTTTTGGAAGTCGGTTTTTTTTTTTGTTAAAAAGTTTTTATTTCTCGCTTTTTAGTTACAATGTCAACTTACCCATCGCCTTTTTATAAAATATTCCTTTTCTCGATGCAGGGACGTTAATTGTTGAGGAGTTCTCCTTTTATTAGTTTTTAGATTAGATGCTGATAATCCTGGCTGCAGCATCAGGCCAGACTTATGTCAACATTGCATTGAACTTAAAATTAGTCCTGTTTAAAATGAGCCCAAACACGACTACGGTGCTGTAATTTAAAGGTTTGTACTTTTTCTGATGCTCCTGGCTTCAGCATCAGGTCTTCGGTGTTCCTCAGTAACAGTACGTTTATCCACACATCGAGCCCTTTTCAATGAGCCTAAACACGATATATCTGCTGTTAGTTGTCGAGGAGTTAGGTACTCTGCAGACTATCCTGACTGCAGCATCAGGTCATGACTTGATGATCATGAGACCAAATGTGGCAAATGCCCTATCAAACATCAAAACAATTTACTATAAAACGTTCCTTGCCTGTTCGAGTAACTTCTTACTGTTAAGGAGTTATACCTTCCATCATCAGCCCAGCTACCTGAGATGGTGACAACCATACACAAATACACAAGATACTTCATAAAATATGCGAAAAACAATAAGTAAGCCTATAAAATTTGAGGGTTGCCCTCGATTTCTCTAAGATCCCATCATCAGACCCTAACTTGGTGACAATGGGACCACCTCAGAACCATCTACTTTCGAACAAAAAAAGAATTTTGAAAATCCGTCGACAATTGGCGGCGTATTGGATGAACAAACATACAAAAAAAAAAAAAAAAAAAAAAAAAAAAAACATACAAACATCCGAACATAGTACCTCCTCCTTTTTGTAAAGTCGGTAAAAAATACAGACCCAAAGACACCGACTTCCGAAATTAAAGTTATTTCATAATTTTGAGTTAATTTCTTTTTGAAGTCGGTTTAATTTTTACCGACTTCAAAAAAAAGGAGGTTATCAATTCGATACGTATGTATGTAATATTATTGGAATTGCATTATATTCACAGATGATGATCTATTAGAGCTTCCAAACAAATATACAAAATTTCATAGACGTATGTATGTATGTATGTATGTATGTATGTTTGTCCACGCATATCTCCGGAACTATTAATCGGATCGTGACCATTTTTTTTTTATTGGCTTACATTTTCTTCAACTTAGGGAACAGTGCAAGTTTCATCAAGATCGATTTAGTAATTTTCAAGATATGGACTAATACGTGTAAGTGTGACGGCCTGGCTTATTGATAGGAGCTACGGGTGTAGTGTCAAAGGGAAAACATCTCAAAACCTTGGTCAAATACTAGTGCAAAAACTAAAAATTACGAAATAAAAAGTAATTTAAAAAAATTAAACCGACTTCAAAAAGAAATGAACTCAAAATTATGAAATAACTTTAATTTCGGAAGTCGGTGGCATAAAACTAAAATACAGATCCCAAGACACCGACTTCCGAAATTAAAGTTATTTCATAATTTTGAGTTAATTTCTTTTTGAAGTCGGTTTAATTTTTTTAAATTACTTTTTTTTATTACTTTTTGTAGTCTCATTTTCAGCGTAGACAAAGAAACTGATTAAGACCAGTATTTTACAGGTATCGACTGCCCATTTGACCATCTCGACCCAGTTATTGGGTAAAAATATACCCCTCGGTAAGACTACTTGTCAGACTTAGGCTCCTGGCTAATAATGACTGTCAAAGATCTACGAATGACAGCGGGGACCAATAGCTTCACGTGCTTTGGTCTCGAAACGTAATGCATGTTCACCCATCCACAAACCAACCGCGGCAAGCGTAGCTTAACCTTCGATCGACCCTAGGGGCTGTTATTATTTAGCCACGAGACCCTCTACCCAGTAGCATGTATTATCTACCATAAGATAATTTACAATCAACTAGCTGTTCCCCGCGGTGTCACACGCTGCGCGGCTCCTAAGGGTCGCAGCGTGATGTTATATAGCCTATAGCCTTCCTCGATAAATGGCCTATCCAACACAAAAATAATTTTTCAATTCGAACCAGCAGTTCCTGAGATTAGCGCGTTCAAACAAACAAACTCTTCAGCTTTATAATATTAGTATAGATTTGTCATCGCCTGGCATGACTAAACATAAGATATTTTTTATAATTCGATGATTCATGTCACTTTCTTCATTTTAAAAGCAAAACTTTTACAAGTTGTTACTCATATTTTCCCATGACCCAAGACTGAACTGAACAAAAGAGACAGGTATACAGGATCGTCAGATATAGTAGAAGTTTAGTAAGAAACCGATGGATGTTGTCGACTGAAATTTAATTTGATAAATGAGCTGTTTGTTTTCTATTAATAAAATTAAATTTTATTCGAGAACATCCATCGGTTTCTTACTAAACTTCAACTGTATCCGACGATCCTGCATACTTATCTCTTTTGTTGACTGTACATTAAAGGTTACTCTCATTACCTTCTAAGAGGTAAGATCGTGAGTGGAACATAATGCTGGAAACACTGAGAAAACAACACTAATCAGCGTGACTCGAACTTTCGTTCCAACCTCATTATGTCCGCCATTTGCAATCTTTAGGTACATACTTACACGTGCGGGTAGAAATGTCAAGTAATTACATACAGAACATAACATAATCAGCCTATAATGTTTCCATCCGCTGGGATACAGGCCTCTCGGTACCATATCCTTCGTCTTTTGCATCCAGTCTGTCCTAGCTACCATATTAAGGTTGTCATTCCATCCAGCTAGGAGGCATCCTACTCTACATCAACACCTTACAAATTACCATTTTTTGGACATTCGTGAGGTCTAAGCACAGATATCAAGAACGGATAGCAAGAAGATATCACAAAAGTGTTCCGCTTGTTTTCTTGTGTGCGTGCGAAAAAAGCCGCCCCTTTTGATAATGTGTGCCGTTTCTATTTCTTTTGTTTTTGTGGGAGTTTCCGAGGCGGGGAAAATGTGGCGACACTTGAACTTGAACAAATATGCAGTGAAGGCATCTCTCGGTCTAAGTCATAATTTTGGTCTCAAAGGTAAACCTCTCGTATCAGCCAAGAAACATTTTCGGATACCTTCTGAACAAACGAAGTTACATACAATGTTTTTATGTTACTTTTTGGGTGTCAAACTGGCGACCTACCGGATTGAAAATAGTCACCATAGCTTTTGAACATTTGCAATGTTAGAAGCAAAGCAGGTGCGTTCCTAGACACAAAGTCATCATCATCTGCCTAGCCTTTTCCCAACTATGTTGGGGTCGGCTTCCAGTCTAACCGGACGCAGCTGAATACCAGTATTTTACATGGAGCGACTGCCTATCTGACCTCCACAACCCAGTTACTGGGTAATACGATACCCCTTGGTAAGACTGATTGTCAGACTTTCGGGCTTCTGGCTACCCGTAACGACTGTCAAAGATCCACGAATGACAGCCGAGACCAACGGCTTAACGTGGTTTAAAACTATAAACGTTAAAACACCGGAAATTCACTCCTTCTTCCCATGAGGGTAAGCACAAACTACAGAACGCCACCTGGTGCGATTCATACATACTCCTTTTGCCTCGTTTATAAAAAAATTCTCCTTGTGTGTCCTACACAAGAAGAGTTTCTCGGCTCATGTCCATACGTGTCTCGCTAAGTGGACTCTCACACGAAAAACCAAATATAATACACGATCATGTCATACAAATATAGGCTCGACGCGCCGTTAGAATAACTTCTATGAAAACTTCATGGAAATTGCACGGAGGGCTCACGGTATGTAAAGATGGGCGTAGCTTAACCTGATCTATCGACCTGTGCGCCTGTTATTATTTAGCCACGGACTCCCTATACACAAAGTATAGAAGTATATTTTATTCAATAATTGATAGCTACATTGTTAAAATTAAATGCGTAACAAGAAAGCTGGTTTATCTGAGAACAACAACCAGTAATGACCACGGAATTCGGCATAATCGTACTTCGCGTGTTGTATTGAATGTGCAGTCATAATATGAGCTAATAACTTCTAACTAACATTGTCGGCACGCTATTTTTTAAAGATCTAACGAGAAGTATCTAAATTCTCGAAGATTTTAATTAGAAGTATCGGATTAGCAGATTGTTATCCCACTTTTAGGGTTTCGTACATCAAAAGGAAAAACGGAACCCTTATAAGATCACTTCGTTGTCCGTCTGTCAAGACCCTTTTTCTCAGGAACGCGTGGAGTTATCAAGTTGAAATTAATATCAAATACTCAAGGCTGCAATCCCTGGATGCAATAAAAAAAAAATTTTAAATCGCGTAACAAATATACAAAAAAAAAACAGTGGCACTCCGGGAGTGTCGACAGAAGTGAAAACCTAAACAATTACGTGTGTATTTTTTTAATCGTCGTATAAACAAAACACAAACAGAATACTTTGCCATCACTCACTGACATGTCGGATATACATACATTAAAACCGAGTACATCCCGAGGACAGCCGAACACATCCGAATGTAGCGCGGTGTCGATTACGGTAACAGTGTCGCGAGTTCAATGGTTTTTACCCATCTCAAAAAATGCCCATCGCTCCAAAAGAAGTTTTCACTTCAAAAAAACATACAGTCGAAGTGGAACCTCCTCCTTTTTTTAAGTCGGTTAAAAATAGAAATAAGCTAAGCCTAAGCCATATTTGACAAAAATATCAACGTCTCTGTCTGATCACAAAGACTTCAACGACATCCACATAAATAAAAATCGTAGGCTATTGTTTGCCAAAACCAACAAAGTAATTACTAGTCCTCGAGAACTATGTCCGGTAGCCACATTTGGTCTGTCAGTCGGAAATAATACTTTCACTCATGAAGTCATGACGACGATGATCGATTGTTTTCGTTGCAAAACACACTACACATTTTGATTGTCTGCCAAAGCATTAATACCCGTATTAACATGACTTTTGCAAGGGAAGTGCTGTTTAATTCAAGAGTTGAAACTGTATTAGTCTTTAGGTGTTGCTGTGTGCTGGCAATCTGACAGAATCTAGGTGTTGGCAATCTATCACTACTTTCTTCGTGATCTTTGAACGATTAGAGAATTGTAATCTGAGTTCCTATAAATTATAATTGACGATTCATGGTCCGAGCTAAAACTCCTGCATTACCACTACAGTTTTTATTATTCTTTATAAAGAGTGGACGGCGCCCGCGACGAATTAGAAAAGATGGTATGTCTACCCCCGTTGTGTGTGATAGGGACAGCTGCAGCTCAGACCGAAATTATCACAAAAAATTGACGAGACCAACGTTTAGTATTCCTCTTTTTTCTCCTCAAAAACTGAGCCGATTCAATTATTTTTTACATTAAAATTTTAAGAAAGAGTATGTTTAGGTTCCTATCATTTTTTTATGTTAAAAACTTTTCTAATTTGTCTGGTAGTCCTCTAGGCACGGCGGAGCGGTGGCGGCGGTAAAATAGGGCATTTTTTTTTTATTTTTAGAGGATCATATTTTCTTTGCTAAGTAATTAGTTGCTGAAAAAAAGAAAATGACAGGGACGTGTTTACAGAAGACCTTGATTTTATGAAATAATTAAATTTGTTCTAGAGGCATTATTCAGGAAGAAAAAAGGGGAATACATTTGTATGGAGAATCGCACGCTCTGTTCCCTCATGTCGATATTTTTTCCATACAAATTTCGGGAGAGTATTACTCCACTGTTTGACATTGTAGTACATTCAAAGTTAAACATGATATCGTTTTTTTCTGACCGCCGGTAGCTTGGACCCTGTTCCCGATACCGGTGGGCTACTATTTTTTATATTTTTAAATGTTTTTATATTTTTTATATTCTAATATTTAAAAATATAATTTATATGTGATTTAATAAAATAAAGGAAATAATAATAATAAACATTTATTTCAGAATCAAGTTCCATAGTTTGTTAGTACCAGTATAAAATGCCTTATATCTAGTGTTAGTAAATAAACTAAACTAACGGGTAATTCTAGGGTAATTATATAAATTTTAAACTAAGTACAACCCGCTAGAGACTCTCCCATCCCAATCTACTTCACCGCATGGAGTCGTATCCAGCGTCCTAGAATCGGAGAGTCCCAGCGGTCTGCCAACGTCCTCAGGATAGTGTTGGGGCTGGCGCGAAACCGATATAGTAACGATGCGCATCTCTTGCGCATGACGGTTGAAAAGCTGTCAACATTTGCGTCGGCAAACATACCGGACGCGCTACAAAAACGCGGCAGCCCCAACAACACCCGGAAACCGTTGTTGTATTGGATGCGCAGGTCGCTATATGCCTTCTGCGTGAAGTTCACCCACAGGCCGCACGTGTAAAAGGATTGGCAGAAGGCTTTAAAAAGCGTTACTTTAACTCGTGCAGTACAACGGGCGAACCTACGGGCCAACATACAGCATCGGACAGCCAGCGACCTGCGCTCCCTTTCCACATCTAAATTATCCTTAAGGTTTTCACTCACCCAGTGGCCCAAGTACTTAAATTTAGTAACTCTTTTTAATGGTATGCCGTCCAGTGTGATAAGTGGTACTTTAGAGTAATGAGCCAACAAAGATTCGTTGTTCTTGCTAATTTTAACGTAACTTTGGGGACAGCGCGCTTTTTGGCCATGCCCACCAGTGAGTTTGAGCTCGCGACTAGTTCAACCTTAAACATAAAATTTACTTAACATAACATCACGCTTTGAATCCCCAAAAGCCACACCCCCCACACCCACTTTTTTTAAGAAGTATTTTGCTGGGAGAACTTATTAAAGATATTTATTAATCACATTACCTGGATCAGTTTAAAGAGTCGACCATGATAAACAGTTATCGTAGGTAATACTATAACGGTAAACTGAAGCTGTCGTAAACTGTAATTTGACATTATAACTTAAGCTTTATACTGTAATCTGCAGGCCTTAGTACTTATTTTATAGGATAGATAAATTACTGTACTTAGGTACCTACTTATTGAAAACATACCGTTATAAGTATTAAGGGCTTAAAGCGCAGGCCACACTGGGAACGAAGATCCCGCTACCTAATTGCGTAATGCATAATCGAGAAATGATGTAGACTAGTGGGCTTCGTTTTGATCCCAATTGGCTTCGTTTTAACCTTTTCGTATTGCGTAAACTCGTCTGAAGGGGAAGCCAACGGCTCTGTTTGAATCGCTATTAGAGTGAACGATACGTCATGAAAAACTGGGCAAAAGTCAATTTTTCGTATTGTGTAACTTTTTTGACAAGCTAGATTTGGCTTCAAACGTCAAATTAAAACCAACTGCAGTTGGTTTGAAAGAGAAGGCAGGCTTCTCGTCGTAATCATTTTCCGATCTACATATTTTAGGATTTAAACGCGTAATCCCCATAATTATTTCGAAAAAATGTAAGTGGTAGCCTTCCTGATAAATTGTGAATGTGATTTAGTGTAAAACCTCAATGATAAAACCATATTAATAGTATTTTAAAAATTAAGGCAGTGAGGTGAATTTAGTAAAATAATTGTAAAAGTTTTCTTCTGATATAAGTGCTTACAACCTAAATTATGCTTATTATGATATTTCAGAAACGAGGTACCTATATTGGTGGCATTTTAACGAAAGACAAATTCGTATCTCGTACCATAACAAACGTTAACTTATTATGCCAGAAGCGCAACCCATTCGAGGTTTTACTTCATTGGAAAAGGAATAACTAAAGAGGAAGAACAAATATAAAGCACACTATGAAGCAATATAAATCGATGGATTAAATCTATCCAAGGACTTCGACGAAAATACACACCATACATAGACCTACTTTTAAACATCATTGTTCAAGGTAATGTCAGTATTATTTTCTTTATAAGTGTTGAACATTGAATGGGCCCACTATAGGTATACCCTAACCTAACCTAAATGTTGTATCTTCCTAAGACGACCCACTGACCATCTTCAAAGATGTTACAAACTGTATATTGTTTGTCAGGTATCTACTGGTGAATACCTACATTGTATAATATACCTAGATACATAGGGCACCATCAAACATTGGTAATATAATGACTTCAACTACTAATGACAAGACACAATTACTTTTTCTATTGTTACTGACCATAGTACCTATAGCTTAGCTTCATAAAAGACGAGGGGATGAATATTTACAATTATAACAACAAACTAAATTAAAGAAAGTAGGTATGTAGGTAAGTTAGGTAGGCAACTGAAAATATGTGTTTTCAATTATTGTTAAATATTATTAGTAAGAATATCTAAGTCAATTAATAAAAATGTATTCTGTCATAAACCTTAGGATGTCCGGTGTAAATCCTCAAAATCAATATCGGTCTCCTAGCACCACTATGGTAGGTAGTCTTGAAGGTTATTTTCTAAATATTCAACTATAATAATATGGAAGTACCATAATATTTATTTATAGTGTTTATTGTTACATTATTATGTGGAGCCCTTCAAAATACTCTAGCATTGTATTGGTTTTGTTTGATATCACAATTAGTAATGTGTGTAATATGTATCATAGGCCCATCCTCCTTTTTATCTATTACCTAATAAGTAAAAATACTTGCTGTATCTTTGTGTAGGTACTTTTTAGTCAAGTATGCTTCATCCATCAATAGAATTGTAGGCATCTAATTTGTGTTTATAGCAGTATATTACTGTTCTAATATGTACATAGATTTGAGCCTTTTAAATACTTTATGGATGGTTGTAACATAATGAGGATTTACTTACTTAAATTCTTTTTTTATCTTTCAGGTGTCAGGCTCAACTACATCTTGCGCCACTGCTGGGCAAAGGCCTACTCTCCTTCCACCCCTCTCTGTCGAGAGCTGCCAAGGACCTATCTTTATTAAAGGAGTCCAGCTTATCCCGCCATCTCCGTCTGGGCCTGCCGCTATTATTCAGGAAAAACTAACTTGTTCTCACAGGAAGCATTAGCCAGCAGTACATGGGAAGACATTAGATGCCAAATTCCACCAATCTATAGAATATAAATAGTTCCAATTTATTCTTGCCTCATGACCAAATATTCTATGCTAAATGTGAATAAATGCTATTGTCAGATAGGTTGTAATAATATAAATAAAACCAGTTTTTTTTTGTTTACCATATTTTGTCTTTCTATTTACCTATAAGTACCTAATGAATGACAGTTAATTTAGCTAAACACCACTATTTTCTAATTAGTATCACTATAATAATCACTTGATGTCTTTATTAAAAAAAGGCTTAGTAAGTATTCAACTTTATATTAAAGCTTACACTGTTATCAATTACATAATAGGTACATATGTTTATGTTGTCATGCAAGACTGAAGATTCAACAGTTTTTGAACAATCTTGAGTTTGTACTTGAGAAGTTTGAAAACTGAAGTAGTTGCTGAGCAGCAGTAGCAGTGGCCGAAGCGAACAGTAATGTATGTAATATGCTGCGTTCATTCATGTCTTCGTAGGTGAAACACCCCGAGAATTCTCCTGCAGTTTTAAAAGTGAGACAGTAAGGACACTGTCCGAGTTGAAATGCTCTTTTATATACAAAATCATCCTCAACCAGTCCCATTTGTTGTAAGTCATAACTGAAAATTAAAAACATATTGAAATCTTCA
The DNA here is from genome assembly GCA_951800025.1 of Oligia strigilis. Taxonomy (NCBI): domain Eukaryota; kingdom Metazoa; phylum Arthropoda; class Insecta; order Lepidoptera; family Noctuidae; genus Oligia; species Oligia strigilis. Next base: position 2,946,750 of record OX637547.1, read on the forward strand.
TTGAATTCTCAAAGATTGTGTGTTTCGTTCTTATAGCAATTATGTGTACCTAAGAGGGGAGAAGGTATCATTTAATATTGAGTATGTTATGTGAGTTGTTGATTAAGTGTACCGGCAGTCTACGACGAAAACCCATGTCCAGGGAGGTCGAAAGCTAATATAGTTCTATCCTTGATGATCATCGGTATCAAGGGTAAGTACTTACACGAGCTACAATAATCTAATAATGAGATACGAACAACTTTTTCCTAGATATATTTGGTTACTTACTTTTATGATTATATTGACATATAACAGACTAAGGTGCTTTTCGCTATCGAGCAAAACAGCCTAAGTCTTAGTGCAGCCAGCTAAAACCTCCTTGTCCTCTATTCTATCAGAGAACTTTACAAACGCATTCCTTCTACAAGAAACCACAACAAAAATGTTCCGAAACTATTTATCCTATGTTTCTGTATGAAAATAGTAAAAACAATTTAGTATGTTAAAAAACATAAAACAAGTATTAATTTAAACAACATTCAAGGTAAAACCAAACAAAGATTATTTGTATATTATGGTTTAAAAGTATCCTATTTTCATTATTTACTTTTATTACCACAGAGTAGTAGAGTACTTTTACCACAGAGTACTTTTACTAATTCCTCAGTGTCAGTGTTGCCAACTTTTCTCCCGAGTCCACTAGAAGGCGCAATTTTTTTATATTATGTTTATTCTTATTAGCGACGTTCGATCGCCGTTATGGAGGTCCGTTTTAAGATTTGAGAATGGACACAAACATAACTTATTCACAGTACTTTTTTTTTAGCATCATCCTATTACAATATCATAAAATAATGAATTACTCAAGAAGTTAGTAGTATGTTGCCGTGGGATTTTTTTCGAAATTACTTACTTTCAAATCGGCAGTGGTTTCCGCATTTGAAAGAAATAAATCTTAAAACGTCAGTAGTTCGATGATTTATTTCTCACTTTCACAAGGTTTAAACAAAATATAAAACATGCCCATTATCGTGTTAATATAATATTTTCTCGAGGCAAAGTTAAAGTAGTTGATTGTATTGTTTTCTACAAATTGAATTAGTCTAACCACCAGCCACTGAAAGCAAAATTTTGTCCACCAGCACCCCACCCCTGTGTCCAAACCCCCAAGTTTAGTGGAACTCCCACTAAGTTGACAACACTGCTTTTTTACGATTTTATCGTTGGCCACAGATAACTAAAACGTGAAAAATAAAACGTTTCCTTACGTATTTCAATTATGGTAGTTTTTGGTAGAAAGTGTATTATAAATTGGTTTTTCATTTTTCGGCAATCATTGTACATTTTTATTTATATGCAGTAGTAGACCATCAGTTGTAATCAAAACAAAATTTAATTATAGCAAAATTATTTGGAAGCGAATAGTTCTTATATGAAGAAACAAAACGCTTTCACCAAACAAATTCTACCCGACAGTCGGTACACCTCTATACAATTATACTCAATTGGGATGATATAGATTTACACAATTCCGTTTACTGATATCGATTCAAACTGTAGTTGGCATAGTTTCGGAATTG